>JBBPBX010060429.1:0-21447 GCA_038048925.1 Garcialebias charrua
AGCTTCTCGGATGAGAAGCGAAACGTCTTCTGTTACAAATAAAGTCCAGTTGATCTTGAATTGAACGCCTTTTTGATATATATATGTTTCTTAATATCAAGATAAATGCATAAATAAAAGTGCATGCATTATAAACTGAAAATGCATTATTGTGCAGCTCTATGATCCTTCTGATCACCACTTTCAAATAGGAAAATAAGAAAATAAATCAAATCAGTTGTATTCTTTCTCATGGCTCTGTCCCCGAGTCCATTCAACTGAAAAGTAAATATAAATAAATAAAATACAATAAAATAAAATACATAAATCTATGGCACACAGCCAAAACAATACTTCCTTCAAAGAAAAATCACGTCTTGTAGAAACAAATGTAAAAATTTAACTGAATTAAAAACTGAAAATTTGTTACAGCTCTGTGATGCTCACTTGTCTGAGGCTGATACTTGGAGGTGCCTCATCTTTTGTACAAGTTCATCAATGTTTGGGGTTAGGCTCTGAGCTAAGGAAATCCTCAGGATTGATTACCTCCATGAACATGTAAATGGTAAATGGTAAATGGAGCTTATTTATATAGCGCTTTCCAGCCCCCTGTGAGGGACCCCAAAGCGCTTTACAATACCATGTAGTCTGTCTCCCACCTGGCTTGAAACCCCTGTTCTGTGTCCACCTTACGTTTAGCCATTTTTGAGGAAGGGTGCAAATGTAGCTGAAAGTTTATCTCTGCTCTGACTGCTGATGACTCATGAGATGCTACATCGAGGTGCCTGGGCTAACTAGCTGGCTGATTCAACACACCAAAAGTGGAGATTGTGCCATCGCTGAGTGACTGCCTGCATCGGATTAACATCGCTTGATCACCCAACCTAAAACCAATTCCACTGTGGTCTTTTATCTTTCAGGACTTCTGGTTTATTATCATTGTATTTGAGATATGTTAGCTCTTATTAGCATTATCATGGCTTCTGGTTTCATCACTTTCACCATGTACAAGACAGCGCGTTGGCTGCACGTTGCACGCGTTGGTGTAGAGGCAAGGCAGCCGGCTCAGGACCGGAAGGTCCCAGGTTTGATCCCCGGTCACTGCATACCTCGTTGTGTCCCTGGGCAAGACACTTAATCCCAAGTTGCTCCCGATAGGACTGACTGGCGCCTTGCATGGTAGCCTACCGCTACCGGTGTACGAATGTGTGTACGAATGGGTGGATGGTAGGTACTTTGAAGCGCTTTGGGGCCCCTCATAGGGAGCTGGAAAGCGCTATGCAGTATAAGTAAACTCCATTTACCATTTACCATGTGTCAGATGTTTAGTTATAATACTGCTTTGTTTGATGATAATGGTACATGTAACAAATGGACGGGTACCGTATTTTCCGGTGTATAGGTCGCACCTTTTTATCATGTATATTGGTTTTAGAGGAGAGGCTGTCTGATCTGGAAGCTTGGCTCTGTGCTTTTGAAAATCCATTAACTAGCCAGGCCCCCATAAGCCGCACTGATGCTAGATCACGTTAATATTCTGGACCCACAGACCCACTGAGCCTCGGTCAAAAGTAAGCTTAATGTTAAAACTTTAACCCCCCAATTCATCATCAACCAGTTCACATTTCAAATCACATTTAAAACCAGTTTTCTCCACTTAGCAGTCTGAAACTGCAGGTCGGCTGGGTGACGGTTGAAAGGATGCATAATACCGGTACTAAAACTAACGTCCCGGTTAACCACGGCCCGGTCAAGTTTCAACTCGGTTTTCCGTGCTTAGTGAGACACCGGCCGAGGAGCAGACTCTTGTTGTTGGCAGCTCTATACATAGTTACCACACACATGTGACCAGTATTGCGCAATACCGGGTTTTCAGCCATATGTAAAGGCAATTTTGAGGAAGATGGCAAACAAACAGACTAGAGCTCAGTATATTGATACTCTTTACCAAGAGCAAGATATAGGCATAAAATAGCAGCTATCGGAGTTGACCCCTATGAGGTAGAGATAGAAATTATATCAGACGAAGCGGACAAGTTGTCACCGAGAAGTTACCCTGATATAGTTAATTATTTAGTGAATATGAAGAGTGCTTACAACGGAGGAGCTTCGCAGCTTTAAATCCATGGATCCTTATAATCAGTAACAGATTTGTGAAGGACGTTCGAAATCTTCATGTTAATAACAGTTCTGGTGACTAGCAGAGTAAGTGATTACAATAATATACATGTAGATGTCCCTCATAGCTACAAGCTACATTAGCTAAGCTAATCTTTGCTACAGTAAACATTGCTGATATTTATTGTAGCACAAGCTACATCAGCTAAGCTGACGTAGCTTGTGCTACAGTAAATATCAGCGATCTTTAACGTAACAAAGATTAGCTTAGCTAATGTAACTTGTGCCACAGTAAATATCAGCAATGTTTACTGTAGTAAAAGCTACATCAGCTAAGCTAATCTTTGCTATGTTAAAGATTGTTGTAAATATCAATTAGGGCTGAACAATTAATTGCATTTGCAATAATATCGCAATATGATAAAATGAGATTTTCTAATCGCGAAGGCTGCAATTTGACTGGTCACGTGACACAAATCTTTATCAACACTTAAAAAAAAAACCACAAAGACATTTACGATGGTTGCATGGCTAGAATGACAACAACCAGTGCTTCAACTTCAAGTAAGCAAAGTATCAGCCGACAGGGATCACTGACCGAACTGTTTGAACTTCAAACAGTAATTTTTTATATCTAATTTTTTATATTTATTTATTAACTGTCATGTGAAGTTCAGACAGTAGTTAGGAAGTTCACTTAACATGTTTACTATTATGTTTATGAAACAAGAAAAAATAGAAATGGTGAAAAGAAAAGGCATAGATTTGTTTGCTTTATTGTAATATCTGCTTTAAATAAATCTGACATTGTTTATTATAAAACATATTGATTTATTGCTTCTGTTTGTTGAAAAATACTTGAGAAGATATTAAAAAATAATCACGTTTTAAATAGCAATTGCAATTTATAGAAAAAAAATTGCAATTAGATTATTTTCCTAAATCGTTCAGCCCTAATATCAATGATATAGTACAAGCTACATCAGCTTACCTGATGTAGCTTGTGCTACAGTAAAGATCGCTATTTACTGTAGTAGAAGCTACATCAGCTTACCTGATGTAGCTTGTACTACAATAAAGATCACTGATCAGAACAAGCGTCCTACCAGCATAAAGATCACTGGTATTTACTGTAGTACAAGCTAGTTCAGCTTACCTGATGTAGCTTGTGCTACAGTAAAGATTGCTATTTACTGTAGTAGAAGCTACATCAGCTTACCTGATGTAGCTTGTACTACAATAAAGATCACTGATCAGAACAAGCGTCCTACCAGCATAAAGATCACTGGTATTTACTGTAGTACAAGCTAGTTCAGCTTACCTGATGTAGCTTGTACTACAGTAAAGATCGCTGATATTTCTCACATTACTACATTATTTATTTAGCCTATGACTGCCTTTCATACTTAAATTAGTGGTAACAAAATAAATTATTTGTAATTACTGTAGTCATAGTACTTAACGTTTTACAGTAAATGTCACCGATTTTATTTATTTTCCACTATGATCTGCCTTTGTCAATAAAGTTACTGGTGAAAAGTTACAATTTGGTAACTCCTTTTAATCCAGTGATGTCGTCTGCTTTGTCTTCGCTTGTGAAACTTTGTTCAGTCACATTCTCACGGTCATTTGCACTAGTTTTGAAGCAAAAACTTAACGCGCATTAGCTTAGCTTAGCCTGCCACCGCAAACGCCTGCTGGACTGAGCGCTGCGTAATACCTACGTCACCACGCACTTACGTATTTGTGTCACAGCTTTTTCTGTCCGAGCGCTTCAACCCGAACAGGAAAAGCGTCAGTAAAACACTGTAAAATCCTATTGAAATATCGAAAATATGCTTAAACATCATATCATCGTTATTTAATAAAAGTATATCACGATATTTATCGTTATTGAATTATTGTCCAGCACTAACTGTATGTCACACAAACACTGAGAAGTAAACTGAACACTTTTAAAAACACGTTAACTGAACTGTAACTACGTTAATGAACTGGACTCTGCTCTGTTTTCATCCTGGATACTGGTCCCATCCGAACCGGTCCGTTTGGTAGAAAGACAGTTTCTCGACCTCGCAGGAATTGATTTACCTGCTGTAAATCAGCTGATTATCACGGACTAAAGTCCGACATCATCCTCGTTGACTCGGTTCTGGTCCACTCAGCGACTGGTGTGGAGCTTGTTAGATGAAGCGGGACCCACTTGGCGTCAAATCTGTCGACTCTTTTCCAAATTCCAGCTTTAACTTGTTGTTAAAGGAGAAATGAAAAGTGTTTTTAAGCTAATAGTAGTCTAATGAAAAGCATAAAATAAGCTTGTTGAGAAATTTTCACAAGTCAAAAATGTCATCCTAACTCAAATTTAGACTTTGCAAAGTGAAAAAATTCTCATCTGGTGTTTTTGACCCCCCTCCCCCTGCCTGCTCTCCGTCCCCTGAATATGACATAGGCAGTGCAATGGTCGTCCCTCATACAGTAATATTAGTGTGTGTATCTAGTTGTGGACAAAAAGATTTCAGTGTGTAGCAATTAGGGATGCAGCAAAAAAAATCTATTTTTTAAAGAATCAAGATTCTTAGTCCTGGCGATTCAGAATCGATTCTAAAAGCCCCAAAATCGATTTTAAAACTTTTTTAAAAATTTATATTGTATTTTTACCGCTCCTGTGCATTCGGCCGCTGTAGAATTTTGGCCGTGTAGGGCCACCGTAGTTAGTTAGCCAGGCAGCTCCCTGCTAGCAAGGAGGGAGACAGCATGTTTCAACTTGCTCCTTCATCTTTAAAAATCATTTTAGATCCTACTATGTTCTGGGGAAGACAGAGCTTAACAAGACATTGGTAACTGTTTCAGGACATTTTCAACACCCCCACTTCCACGTTAGCATACGGCGCTAGCATGCTAACGTTAGCATGCGGCGGCTAACGCACGGCTATTCGTATTTCCAGGATAGAAATGCCCATTAATGCACTAAATCACCAAACTGTTTTTGACAAACTAAAGTGATATCCTTCAGATTCAAAAAAGTCTTCTGCTTCCATTTTAAATGACAGACAGGAGGACAGTAATGATGGGTTTATAGCATCAGTGTTATTGTAAGATAGCAAAGGAGGTCTTAATTGTGTCATAAAAGTGCGTCCAGAAAATGACTACAGAAATCACTGCACTTCGGCATGTAGCAGGAAAAATGTAAAAAACTATTTCTTTAAGCTACTGACTTGAAAAAAGCATACTAAGTATGTTTATGTGTGTTGTTTACTATATGAAATTCTTGTTATATCGATTTTTTCAGATTTGATTACATTTCTCCTTTAAGTTGTTGTTAGCTGAACTTTTAGCCCCAAAGGAAAGCAGACTGAGGCAGCAGCACGCATGCACATTAGGTGAAGGTTCAAAAATACACAGCGTCATCTAATGACCCGGCATGGTAACTACAGCAGATTCAGGGGGGGAGGGGATTCTTGCGGATGCATGTAAACACATAATTCATCCGTGTCAACGTGGACTTTTTCCTCTAATTAACATACGAAAAAACCTAAAACAGTCCTGCATCGCTTTGCATCACTTTGAATGAGAACATGCGAATGCACACTGGCTGCGCGCTGGGACAGGTGGGGGCGTGGGTTAGGGGCCAAAAACTCCACCTTCTGTTCTCTGATTGGTCCGGTCAAAAATCGGCCGGAGAAATCGTTGTCTATGGGAGAAGTCCCAGACTGCGCAGTGAAGGGAAATGAGAATTGAGCGGAGCTGTGCAGGAAGGCGAGGGCCATGCTACCAAAACCCCATTGAAACAGTGCAAACTCGCCCACGGCTCAAATTAAATAAACCACAAATCAGCTCTAAAAATATTAACCATAAAAATCTTATTAAAATAAACAGTTACTCTACCAGAACAGAATAATAGAATAATTAAATGTAGACTACTGAACATCAGATCTCTTTCCTCTAAATCCCTGTTAGTTAATGACCTGATAACTGATCATCATATTGATTTATTCTGACAGAAAATTGCCTAAAACAGGAAGATTGTTAGTATAAACGAATCCACTCCACTTGATTATTTAAATGTTCATGTTCCTAGAACTGGTCGAGGCGGAGATGTAGCTTCTATTTTTCAATCTGGACAATTGATTAATCCTAAACCAATTAGTAGTTATAACAGGGGCAATTTAGTTACCAATTAGCCTAATGCATGTTTTTAGTGTTTGGGATGCAACCAGAGTAGGACAGATCATGCAAACTGACCAGGTCACCCTTGTAAAAGAGATCTCGATCTCAAAGGGCTCTACCTAATAAAATAAAGGTGACTGAATAATAAAAATAAAGGTGATTGAAACTCCACCCAGAAAGGCCCCCGAACCGGGGCCTGAAAGCTAAGAAGCTAAATATTTTAGATTCCAGAAAACTGCTACTAACTTGTAACATAAACACACTCGAGAGAAAGAATAAAGACACAAACCTAAAATATGCAGTTGATGGTTCTATGTGTCTTCCTCCGTTTTTTCCTGTTCTTGAGCTGCAGCTCTACTTCCAAAATCCTCAGACTTTTCTTCTTCCAGGCGCTGTCTCCACATCTGTTAGCTTCCGTTCAGCAACATTTACAGATGTTACAGCTCAATTTAACTCTGAATTCAACTCATTTGAGCAGCAGTCGAGAGGAAAGGCCTTCAGCTCGTAGCTACGGAGCAGAACAACAAACACTGACCGTCAGGATTCAGGAACAGAGCAGCTTCCGGTGCTGGGAGAACATCACTTCCGTTCTTCTTCTTCTTCTTCTTCTTTTAGTTTATTGGCGGATTGCAAACAACGTTCAGGTGCATACCGCCCCCTACTGAGCAAGAGTGTGTAGTTCATGCCCTCTTTTCCCTACACAGTATTCTACTTTTAATATTTTCATTCATTCATTCAACCTTTATTCATACAGGCTAGCCTCGTTGAGTCATATTAATTTATTAATTTATTTATTTTACTTAAATATATGAACAACGCTTTTCTAACATCATTTATTTCATCCTTATCCCCTTCAGTTCCTAAAATTCCTCCTAAACTCCAAACTCTCCCTGTTTCTTTTACTTTTGCTTTCAATCTCTCCCTTTCATCTGTATATTTACTGTAGTACAGTGTACTCCATCAGTAAGTACATGTTCTACACTTTCTGTTTCCCCACATTCCTCACATCTACCGTTATTCCATTTCCCCATCATGTACATTGTGTCATTTAGAAGTGTATGGCCTACCCTCATTCTCATTATCATCACCTCTTCTCTTCTACTTCTTTCTCTATATTTATTATTTATTGTAACTTATTTTTGTATTTTGAATAATCTTCTTCCTTTCTTGTCCTCATTCCATCTTTTCTGCCATTTTTCGATTTCTTTTCCTTTAATAATTGACTTACCCTCTCCTTTTCCTAATGGTACATTAACTGTTATTTCTTCGTTCAATGCCGTTTTAGTGAATTTATCTGCTCTTTCATTCCCTTCCACCCCCTCGTGTGCTGGCACCCAACAAAACTGTACATCAATTCCACCTCTGTGTAACCTGAATAATGTGCGCTGTATTTCTAAAAGAAGGTCTTTCCTGTTGTTTCCTTTAGACTGTATACTTTCTATGACTGCCTTTGAGTCAGTGCATACCACCACCCTATCTGGTCTAACCTCCTCTATCCATTGTAAGCTAAATATAACTGCCACCAACTCTGCCGTGAACACTGAAAGTTGATCTGATATCCTTTTGGAAATACAAACTTCAAATTCTGGAAAATAGACTCCTATTCCCACTCACCCCTTTGTGTTCTTTGATCCATCTGTGTAAATTTCTAGGTATTTGTAATATGATTCTATAATGTATTTGCTGGTTTTCACCCCTATTTCATTTACATTCCATTCTCTTTTCGTTTCTAATATTTTCATGTCTACTTCTGGAATTAACCAGGGTGAGACTATTTGGATTAATCTTTGCAAATTATTTATTTTTCTATTCCATATATTTCCGCTAATTTCTTTATTTTCCGTCCAAATCATTTTCTTTAATATTTGTTATATTCCCAGCAGTTCTGTATTGTCATTGCTGCAGGATTTCCTTCTTTACTTCCTTTGAGTTTAACCCAGTATGACAGTTTTGTTCTTCTCATTTCTAACGGAGTCTCATCAGTTTCTATAAGAAGTGCATTAATGAGGGTCGTCTTTATTGCTCCTGTGCGCACCTGCAATGCTCTGCATTGAAGTCTGTCTAATTTTTGTAGTGTTGTAATTTGCTGCTACTTCATACACTATGCATCCATAGTCCAAAGTCGATCTCATGAGAGCTCTGTATATATTTAATAATGATTGTTTATCTGGTCCCCAATTATTTCCTGCCACTGCTTTCATTAGTTTTATTACTTTTTACACTTTGTTTCCATCTGTTTTAAATGTGTTTGCCATGTGTATGCACTGTCTAACCATTTACCAAGATATTTAAATTCACTAATCATTTTCAAAGGTTGCCCATATAGTAAGAAATTTCCAATATTTATCTTCTTTTTGTTTGTTATCATCATGCAATTGGTTTTGCTTACAGACAGTTTGAAGCCCCATTCATAAGACCAGCTCTCTATTTGATTAATTACTTTTCTTAAGCTTTTAACTACATGTGGAACATTTTTCCCCTCATCCATATTGCTCCATCATCTGCGTATAGTGCTGATTTAACAATATCTCATCTGCTTAATCCAATTAAACAAACTCATGAGGACTCTGTTCAAAAATGCAACCTGTTCCTTTCATTCTTTAAAAAACAAAGTTGACTCTATTAGATCTCAGCTCCACAGCCTCCCTGATCTTCATTTGCCATCTACCCATCTGCATTCTGGGTCCCTGAGCAGCTTTGATGAAGTTGTTCAGGGTGAGGTGGAGACCATCATCAAGAAAATGAAGCCTTCATCCTGCACCCTGGATCCCTTCCCCTTGTCTCTTATAAAATCCAATCACTCTGCAATAAGCCCATTAATCACACAAATAATAAATAAGCCTCTACAATCTGGTCATGTTCCATTGCCTCTAAAAAATGCCATCATTAAGCTTCTTTTGAAAAAATCTAATTTGGATCCTGACATTCTTTCTAATTACCGCACAATTTCCCACCTCCCATTTCTGTCTAAAGTGCTGGAAAAAGCAGTTGCTGCTCAGCTGCAAGTCCACCTACAACAACACTCCCTGTATGAGAAGTTTCAGTCTGGTTTCCGAGCAACTCACAGTACTGAGACTGCATTGCTGAGAGTTACCAATGATGTCCTCATGGCTGCTGACACTGGTTCTCCCTCCATCCTTGTCCTCCTTGACCTCACTGCAGCTTTCGACACTGTGGACCATAGTATCCTCCTCCACCGTCTTCATGTGGAGGTCGGTCTCTGTGACACTGTCCTGGACTGGTTCAAATCTTTCCTCTCCAATAGGTTGGAATGTGTTAGTCTTGGCAATGCCACGTCCCAGACAGTCTGTGTCTCCTGTGGTGTCCCTCAGGGGTCAGTTCTGGGGCCCCTGCTGTTTTCCCTCTACATGCTGCCTTTGGGTCAAATTATTAATCAGTTCAACATTTCTTTTCACTGTTATGCCGACGATACACAGCTTTACATCAGGACTGGAGCATCATCATCCCCATTGTCATCTCCATCTTCACTCACTGCCCTCTCTACCTGCCTGGAGGAAATAAGGGCATGGATGAATCAGAACTTTCTTCAATTAAACTGCTCCAAGACTGAGGCCATACTGATTGGCACCCCTCACCAGGTACAAACATCAACTATAACAACAATTTCCTTTTCTGGACAAGACATCCCCCTCTCCACCTCTGTTACAAATCTTGGAATAAAAATGGACTCTCATCTTACATTTGAAAATCACATTAAGCATCTGTTTAAAACCTGCTTCTTCCATCTTCGAAACATCTCCAAACTTCGCCCATCTCTAACTTTTTCTGATGCTGAGAAACTTGTCCATGCCTTTGTCTCCTCCAGTCTCGACTACTGCAAATCCTTGTTCATTGGAATCCCTGGCAAAAACCTTCAGAAGCTTCAATATATTCAAAACAGTGCAGCAAGGATTTTACTGAGAGCTCGTAAATTTGAACATATTACGCCCATTCTCCATAACCTCCATTGGCTTCCTGTCACCTACAGAATTCAGTACAAAACTGCTCTCATTACACATCAATGCTTACACGGAACTTCACCAGATTATCTAAAGGACATTCTTGCACCATATTCATCCACCCGGTCTCTACGATCACAGAACAGTAATCTCCTTCACATTCCACAAACCAAATTAAGGACCATGGGAGACCGGGCATTCTGTGTGGCTGCCCCCCGCCTATGGAACTCCCTCCCTGACTACCTGAGAGCTCCACAGTCACTGGTTGACTTTAAACAAGGCTTAAAGACCTTTCTTTTTAAGCGAGCCTACTCTGCCTCCACATGATTTTACCTTTAATCTTAGTTGATACTATCATTGATTTTACTTGATTTTATCACTTGTTTTTATTTGATCTTTGATTTTTGTTGCACTTTGTAGCACTTTGAGATTTTCGTTAATGAAAAGTGCGTTATAAATTAAATTCATTATCATCATTATTATTATTATTATTATTATTATTATTATTGTTGTTAATACATCTGTCAAGATTTGCAAATATGTCGTTAATCATAATGTTAAATAAAACTGGACTAATTACACTGCCTTGAGGGATGCCGTTTTCTACTTTGAAGTCTATTGATAATTCACCCCCAACTTTTAATCTAATTGACCTATCCTTGAAGAAGCTGGTAATCCAGTTATACATCCTCCCATCCATTGCCATTTGATCTAGTTTTGTTAGCAGTCCTTCCCTCCACATGGAGTCATATGCTTTTTCAATGTCAAATAATACTATGATCATAATTTCTTTCATTTTCAGTGTTTTTTTAATATCATTACACACTCTTACTAGAGCGTCTACTGTTGACCGGCCAGTTCTAAAACCACACTGATATTTATTGATAAGTTCTCTTTTTTCAATGACATACATTAATCTACTAACTAATATTTTCTCCATCAGTTTACATAAGAGAAAAGTTAATGCTATAGGTCTATACAGTAGTTGTCTGTACTTGATGGATCCTTCCCTGGTTTATTAAATGGCAGAATTATGGCTCTTTTCCAACTCTTTGGGACTGTTCCTTCTTTCCATATTTTATTAAATAGTTTTAATATAATATTTAACATTGTTTCTGGAAGATGTCTAAACATGACATAGCCTAGATTATCTTCTCCTGGAGCAGAATATCTTGTGTCTTTTAACGCCATTTTAATTTATTTCATTGTTATATGTTCATCAAGTGTTGACATGGATTTATTTTTCTTTTGTCCTACATCAGTAAATGTTTTGAGTTTTTGTTCTTTCTGTTGTCTGTGTAGTTGTTCCAGATGTTCTCCACTGTGGACTGCAGCAAACACCTCACCCAGAGAATCAGCTTTGTCTTCATTTGAAACCCATATCTCATTATTTTTAAACATACCGTAGCTGGAATTTTTAACTTTGCTTCTTTTTCCAATCATTTTCTTAATCATTAACCACACCTGTTGTATATTTATTTTATAACCTATGAATGAATAGTAATCTCTCCAAGTTTTCTTTTTTGCCTCTTTAATGGTCCTACGAGCTACTGCCCTTTTCTTTTTAAAATCTATAAGGTTTTTTCTGTTCATGTTTTTCTGTAAGGTTTTTAGAGCCTTATTTCTCTCTTTAATTGCCATACTATATTCATCATTCCACCATGGAACAACCTTTGACTTTTTTTTCAAAACTACTTTTGGAATACAGGTACTTGAGTTTGCTGCATTTACAATGAGTTCTGTTACCTGTTATTGCAGTCGTCAATAATTCCTTTAAGATTTATGAAGTGGCTGGTCTTTTCAAAAAATATTGTAAATTTGTCCCAATTAGCTTTATTAAAGCACCATAGTTGCAACTATTTATTCTTGGTTTGTTATATTGTCATTTGTGATTGTACTGATTGTAAAGTGATCACTCCCCAGTGTAGAGTCTCCATTTACACCCCATTCACATGATTTTACAAGATAATCTGATACTAAGGTTAGATCTATACATCAGACTGAACCTTTTTTTTATATTAAATCTTGTGCCTTGACCATCATTCAGACATACCAGTGATCTTTCATCTATCTTTTCTTCTATTATGTTGCAATTAATATCTGCCATGCTACTACCCCACAGGCTATTGTGTGCATTAAAATTGCCACACCATATTTCTCTCCTGTTTATATATCCAGATATTTCCTTAAATATATCCAATTCTAGATTTTTACATGGGTTATAAAAATGTATTATCTTAAGAGGTCCAATTCTTTTTAAGTTGAAAATTTCAATGCTTACACGTTCATATTCTGTATTGTTGTATATTTTCTTATATGCTATTCCATCTTTAATAAATGTAGTACACCCTCCTCCACTATTCCCAGTAGTTCTGTCTTTCCTTACTGAACTGTATCCATGGATTTTAAATTCTAAAAGGGGTTTTAACCATGTTTCTTGTACACAGATTATGTCTGGAGCTACTTTTAATTCGTATATGTATTTTTTAAGTTCTTGTCCATTGGCTATCAAACTCCTAGCATTCCATTGAAGAATATGAAAAACCATCCTAATCCTTCCCTTGATTGTTTCCTGATGTTTCAACTGAATTTAGCAGAGTATGTATCTGGTCTGCTTGTATTTCTTTCATATCCCAAAATGTTCCTGCTGCTGCCACTACTGTCTTTATTTTATCACTTTTCTTTTTCATTTGGATCGTTACATTGATAATATGACAGACGAATGCCACAAACTTCTCTTTTTCTACTGTCATTGAGTTTTCATCTACTTTACATTTGTGAGTGCATGATCTATGTTGATCTATTGTTAGAATTGGTGTTTGACTCTGATGATCATTTACGCTTTGCTCCAAGTATCTCTGGATACCCTGATGCATGCTCAATAATCCAGGTAGAAAAATCTAAAAAAGCTCCTTGATCATGTGAGCAGCTGGTTTTGGCTGTCATCAGCCAACTGGTTGATCCACTGTGAGAGGGTGCTATTTATAAGACTGAGCTGAATACAGCGTATTAGACTGAGGAAGTCTTTCAGACAAAAGATGAAACGTTTCTACAATTTTTTTTTTATGTCCAGAGGACCAGACTTAGCTTTTTTAGATATCTCTGGATAGTTTCTTCATTTCTCACTTCTTTCGTATCAACTATTCTTACCCTCTTCAGTGCTTCAGCGTATGATATTTTCTCTGTTATTTTAATTATTTGTGCTTCTCTGGCTTCCCTCTGTACTACACATCCTCCATATGCAGCACTGTGCTCTCCTCCACAGTTACAGCACTTAACCTTCAAGTCTTTTTCACATTTCCCATACTCGTGAGGACCTCCACATCTTGCACACCTTATTTTTTCTTTACATTCTTTAGCAACATGCCCCATTCTTTGACAAATGAAACACCTTAGTGGATTAGGAATGTATTCTCTGACCCTATAATTCACATAACCCAGCTGAACACATTCTGGGACTGAATTTTCAAACTGCATGATAAACAGACATTGTTTCTTTAATGACTCCATCTTGCATAGTTTTAATCCTTGTAGCTTCTGTCACTTTTCCTCCTTTCCCCTGATGCATGCTCAATAATCCAGGTAGAAAAATCCAAAAAAGCTAAGTCTGGTCCTCTGGACATTCAAAAAACGAAACAAAACAAAGAAAAAAAAAACAAATGTAGAAACGTTTCGTCTTTCGTCCGAAAGACTTCCTCAGTCTGAGAAGCTGAGTTCAGCTCAGTCTTATAAATAGACTATCCTCAGAGAGGATAATTAGACTATCATGAGAAAGTTATGTCACTCCTTAGTGACTTAACCACTTATGAACCGCTGAAAAGAGATCCAGGAAGTGGTTACAAGAAGAAGTTGATAGATTGCCTGAAAATTTTGAAGCAGGACAAGGCTATTGACAATATTCTGTACCACAGACTGTACCCAGGGGAGGCCACGCCAAGTCTGTATGGTTTACCCAAAATCCACAAACAGGGTGTACCTTTAAGACCAATTGTTAGCATGATTAACTCGGTCACTTACAATGTTTCCAAATATCTGGCATCTGTACTCATCCCTTTAGTTGGCAGCTCAGAACACCACATACAGAACACCATGGACTTTGTGGATAAGGTGAGGGATGTCATCATGGAGACTGATGAAACAATGGTCTCTTTTGATGTCACATCACTCTTTACGTGCATTCCTGTTGATGAAGCAGTAGAGGTGGTCTGTTTAAGGTTAAAATCAGACACCACTCTGAGCAACAGGACCACACTTTCCACAGAACAACTGTGTCAACTCTTGAAACTGTGCCTGCAGTCAACCTACTTCACATATGGGGAGCAATATTATAGGCAGAAACATGGGTGTGCTATGGGGTCTCCAGTTTCTCCTATTGTTGCCAACCTGTACATGGAGGAGGTAGAAAAGAGAGCTTTGACATCCTTTACAGGGAGACCACCAAGTCATTGGTTCAGGTATGTTGACGACACCTGGGTTAAAATTAAATCTCAGGAAGTCCAACATTTCACTGATCACATCAACTCTGTGGATAAATATATCAAGTTCACACGAGAAGATGTAAAAAATGGCAGGTTGGCTTTCTTGGACTGTGAGGTCTCAGTTTCTGATAGAGGAAATTTGCAAACTGAGGTGTACCGCAAACCCACACACACAGACCAGTATTTACAGTTTGACTCCCATCACCCTCTGGAGCACAAGTTAGGAGTCATCAGGACTCTGTACCACAGAGCAGACAGCGTCCCCACTAACTCAGCAGCCAGACAGAAGGAGAAATCACACACAAAACAGGCTCTAGAGAAATGTGGATATCCTAACTGGGCCTTCCTGAAAGCAGAGAAGAAACCCAAACAGGACTCCAGCCAACCATCAGGTGAAAAGAAGGAACCCAGACCCAGACCAGTGGTCATTCCGTATGTTGCGGGAGTTTCAGAGACATTGAGACGTTTATTTTCTAAACACAACGTCCCAGTGGCTTTTAAACCCCAAAATACATTACGACAAAGACTGGTTCATCCCAAAGATCCAGTCCCCCGGCACAAACAGAGTAATATTGTGTATGCTGTTCAGTGTCAGGAGGGCTGTGATCAGTCTTACATCGGGGAAACTAAACAGCCACTGGCCAAAAGGATGGCCCAGCACAGAAGATCAACATCATCAGGTCAGGACTCTGCGGTCTACACTCATCTCCAGGCCAGCGGTCACTCTTTCAGGGATGAAGATGTTCACATCCTTGATAGAGAGGAACGATGGTTTGAGAGAGGAGTAAAGGAGGCCATCTTTGTGAAAAGAAACCGTCCATCATTAAACAGAGGTGGAGGCCTCCGGGTTCAACTGTCCCCCTCTTACAATGCTGTTATTGCTAGTATCACTCAGCCCTCTGTGAATAGCAAACAACCATCAGGGTGCTAATGATCCATCGTTAGACTGATGGTCCTCCTTGATCATGTGAGCAGCTGGTTTTGGCTGTCATCAGCCAACTGGTTGATCCACTGTGGGAGGGTGCTATTTATAAGACTGAGCTGAACTCAGCTTCTCAGCTGAGTTTAGCCAATTTATAATAGCGTCAGACAGCCAAGCGGCATTATTAAGTATAAAGTCTGGAAAAGCTTCCAGATTGGATTTGCTGTTTAGAATACACCAATTATTAGTTCAGCTACATAATAGAAAATACTATGTCCAATTTGTCTGGATTCCTGCTCATGCAGGTGTAGAAGGTAATGAGGAAGTAGATATTCTTGCAAAACAGGCTTTAAAATCAGAAATTGTTCATTTAAACATTCCTTTGAGTAAAAATGAGGGAAAATCAATTATACAAAAAGAAATTCTTAAGACCTGGCAGGAGCAATGGGATGACAATGATAACGGAAGACATCTATATACAATTCAAAAGAATGTGGGGGAATATAAATGTTTGAGCGGAAGGCGCAAGGAGGAAGTAGTTATGTCAAGACTTAGAATAGGACATTCTAGTTCTCTTTTAAAAATAGGAAAACATGAAAATGGGGCCTGCAATCACTGCACTCAGATGGAAACTGTGGAGCATGTTTTGTTACATTGTGATAAATATTTAGAAGAACGTCAGCTTTTGGAATCATCACAAAACAAAAAGAATATTGGACTATCTATGATCAGTCTATTAGAAAATAAATCGAGCTATGTTAAAAACCACTTGTTTAAGTATTTAAATAACACTGGCTTTATAAATCGCATTTAATGTATGAGTATTTAAGTATCTGTATGCCGGTGCATGCTTCAACATGCAAACATGTAGGTAAGAAATAGGTTAGGGTGTGAATTTGCACGCCATACACATCGTTGTGATGTGTCAAATTCCCTCTGACATCACTGATAACCACACTCCAGTCTGGTAGGTGGTGGTAAATGCACCTTGAGTTGGTTGCCAGCCGCCAATAAAAAACCAAAAGAAGAAGAAGAAGAAGAAGCACCTCAGACTAAAGAAGTCTTTTGGACGAAAGACGAAACGTTTCTACTATTTTTTTTTTTTTGAATGTCCAGAGTACCAGACTTAACTTTTTTAGAAGAATATTAAGAAATTTTTTATAATTGTTTCAATTGTTTGAAACCATCCAGAGGACCTGGCTTAACTTTTTTTAGATTCATTATTTACATTTACAAATATGAATTTATCAGAAAAATACGATTAAAACCAATTTAGAGCCATTCCTGTAATCTCAATATCATAAACTGTGTTTTGAGCAAACAGCTCAAAACCTGCCTCTCTGATGATATGGCCATCCTTTTTTTTTTGCATGGATGTTTCTTTATATATTGTTTTTAACATTTAGGAACTTTTTGTGTGAATCTTTTTATCTGTTGCTGCTGTTACACTTGAACTTCCCATCTATTCTATTCTATTCTATTCTATTCTATAACTCCACTTTTTTTTAACTTCCGACTCTTGGCGAAGCAGCTGCTTTTCTGCTCCGCTCCTTCCCTCAAGTTTTCCTCCCCCTGCTTTTGCTACTTTTGTCTCGTCTGCAGTTTTTCAGTGCTCGCTCGAAGCAAATTGAAAGATGGATTTAGTGGCATGGGCTGTTATCTCTATTGATAAAAAAAATTCCATGAAGCATTCCGGTCCGGGAGAGCCGGCTTGCCCTTCGGACACGCATCCGGCCGGATACATCATGGATTCCTGGGGCGAATGGAAGATGATGTGTTTGACCATTCTTTCGGTCGAAGACGTGGAAGACCTATTCATAATCGGATTTATGGTAGCAGGTGCACTGCTTTTTGACTTGTGTGGATGCCTCTGCTACTGGAAAATCAGGAAGACTTCCGTGGCAATCAAAGCGCCGACTAAGCTTCCTTCACAGAATGAGACTGTGATCCGAGCTGTGACCTCAATGAACCAGCTGCTTTATGAGCTTAATCGCATGGTGGGGACGGCCATTGAGGACCACAGACCTGCGGTGCGGTTTGGGACTCGTTCGCGGCCGAGCAGATTACACCAGGGGGAGGAGGTGGACCCATAGCTCGGGTCGGTGAAAGCTTCACATAATTTGGAAGAATTGGATTTCAGACAGCACCTGGACTCAAGGCTATGGGAAAGTTCACCGAAGCCTGCCCTGAAGATAAATCAAACTAATCTAATCGGACTCCCCGAGCAACCTTGAACAAGGCTGACTACAAATTTCTCCTGGAGTCGGAGCAACTGAAGAACAGAACCACTGTCGCACCCCCTCCCTCCCCCGAGAGCTCCCTGTGTGCTTTCAGACAAGGCCGGCTGGTCCCATCTGCAGAACTGTGCTCTATCTGGACGGTGCTCACAGACTTGTCTCACTGCTTTGTCCCCAAATGCAACATGTGACTTGCCTTAACTGTACTTGCTGGTAGTTTTTTGGCTGTATCACAGAGTGTCCTGTAAGACAAAATGTGATAGAATCTTTTTTGAATACCACTGATTACCCTATTGTAACCTTCCTTTTTTTCCATATCTGTTTGTGGCAGCGCAGATTAATTTCTGCTGCGGCTGCGTGCAAATGTCCCTATCTCAAGGACGGTGTGTGCGTCAATTGTAATGTTTTGTGCTCTGGTGCAATGACAATGCCAATAAAGATATATTCTATTCTATTCAATGGCTGCATCAGATCTTTAAAAAATGTGACAGGGTCATGTTTCCCTCGGTAAATAATCTACTCGTTTTAAAATTGGTCTGTTCAGGAACTGAGGATACCAGCTGCTGGACTTTTTGGAGGGAATGTTGTCCCATTCTGGTCTGATGGAGGTCCGAGCTGTTCAGCAGTTCTGGTCCTTCTTTGCTGGGTGGGAGCATACGTTGTTCTAAAACCTCAATATGCGGTTTTACATGGATGGTACTTTTCCACATGTTTTAATAATGTTCAATATGTATTGGAACATGGCAGACTATTTAAAGTACAGTAGTACAGGCGGAGTGTGTGTTTTATCAGAGGTCAGCATGCATTTAATCCTCATTGAGTTTGTTGAGAGCAGTGATGGTTGTAGAGTCTAACAGCTGCTGGGAGGACGGAGCTGTGGTGACGCTCCTTTGTGCATGTAGGATGCAGTGATCTGTGCATGTAGGATGCAGTGATCTGTGCATGTAGGATGCAGTAGAATGCAGTGATCTGTCACTGAAGGAGCTCTCCAGTTCAGCAACAGCTTCATGCATGGGGTGGGAGACATTGTCCAGCAATGATGATATTTTAGCTCGAGTTCTTCTGTCTCCCACTACCTGCACTGGGTTGAGGGGGCATCCAAGCACAGAGCTGGTCTTCTTGATGAGCTTATCTACAAAGTAGCTGCTGCTTCTCAGCTGATGATAAGCTGCTGCTCCAACAGACCACACCATAGAATATGGCTGATGCCACTACCGAGTCGAAGAAGGTCTTCAGGAACACCCCCTGCACTCCAAAAGACCTCGGTCTCCTCAGCAGGTAGAGTCTGGTCTGAACCTTCTTGTAAAGTGCATCAATGTTGTGAGACCAGTCCAGTTTATTGTTCAGGTGAACACCCAGGTACTTACAAGAGTCCACGATCTTAATGTCCACTCCCTGGATGTTCACCGGGGTCAGTGAGGTGGGTCTGCACCTGTGGAAATCCACCACCAGCTCCTTAGTTCTGGCAGCTGGAGGAGGCAGTCGCTTTGCTCCTTTCCTCCCCGACCCCCACCCCCTTCCCCCCGCACAGCTTCTTGTCTTGTCTGCAGCTTCTCAGGAAAGCACCTCGAACGCAGATTAAGATGGATTGGGTGGTATGGGCAATCAATTCTACTGACAAGATTTCAACAAAAGGCAAGGCACGGGGGAGCCGGCCCATCCCCGCAGACGAACCGGGGAGGATATGCCATGGATTCCTGGAGCGGATTGAATGGTGAGCATCTCGCTCTCTGTGCTGTGCTCTGTGGGGACGTGAAGAATCTGGATTAAATTGGATTATGATGGCAGTGCTTTGCTTTTTGGCATTTTGTGGGGCACTGGCCTATCGGCAAATGAGGGAGAATCAGCAGGACTTAATGCTGGAGTACCCGAAGTCTGATCTGCGCTGTGACCTTGAAAATCAGCTGTTTAGATATAGATTTATTTGTCCCCTTAGGGAAATTAATTTGCAACATTTGTCAGCAGGCATTGACATAAAGGACATACTTATACATACATACATGACATCATCATCCATCATTACAGCAAAGGTGTTTCAGCTCAGTAATTCATGATACCTTAGTATTATTTAATGATTTAATTGCTTGTGGTATGAAAGAAAATTTTGTTCTGTTTCTTGAGAATAAAGGAAGGCCATACCTTCGCCCTGAAGGAAGCAACTCAAATGAAGATCTTAGGGGATGTGTGTCGTCTGCTATAATCTTGTTTGCCTTCCTCATAACTCTGTCCATGTATATCTTTTCCATACTTGGCAGAGTGGTCCCTAACAGTTTGCTGGCTGTAGTTACTATACTTCTCAAGGATTTCTTCTGAGCCTCTGTAGCATTGCCAAACCAACAGATGTTACAAAACGTTAAAATACCTTCAATAAAAGCAGAATAAAACATTAAAAGCATTGAGTTATTGACTCTAAAAGTACCCAGTTTCTTTAAAAAATACATCCTCTGCTGAGCCTTAGTGCAAATAAGGTCAGCCCATGAGTCCCACTTTAAGTGACAGTCCAGAACCACGCCCAGGTACTTGTAGCACGAGACAGTTTCAATCTTCTCTCCATTGATGGTTGTTGGAGAGAATGACTGAAGCTTCCTGAAGTCAATAGTCATTTCTTTTGTTTTGTTTGTGTTCAGAACCAGTTTTGATTGTTTGCACCAATTAATGAAGAAGTCCAGAACTGGTCCGTGCTCTTCTTCCTTGTCGTTTAAAAGGCTTACCAGGGCAGTTTACGAGCTAATCCGGAAGGTGAACACGATCTCTGAGGATCGCTGATCACCCGCACGGCTTGGGACTCTGGACGCTGTACTGGTCAACATTTAAGGGGGCCATAGCTTGGATCAGTGGAAAAAGTCCCGAATTGGATCATACTGTATTTGGATCAGAGTTGTCCAGCAGGACTCAAGGTTGCAGAAAATTACACTGTGGGCCTGAAGTGAAAAATAGTTATCATCCTTATCTGACTTACCCTAAACAGCCTTGGAAAAAGGCTGGATATCAAATTTCTCCTGAGACGTGTTTACTGAGGACAAACAGCTGCACCTATCGCTCTAGAAAAAGTCTGTTGGATAAAAGAGGAAACGTTTCTACAATTTTTTAACCCATCCAGAGGACCTAATTAAACTTTTTTTTCCTGCTTGAATTATTGCGCACCATCAGGAGGATGTTGTATGATGTGTCACATGACACTTTCTGATTGGGCGGGTTTTGGGCGGTCTTTAACAGATTTTTGGGCTGGAAAACCTGGACTCTATCTGGCAACACTGGTCACGTCCTTCGTCACTCACGTTTCTTCCGACTGGCTGAGCACTGCTCGGTTCTGCTCCTTGTGCTCCCTAGCTGCTGTAGCTAACCCTCCTAGCATGAATGTTTACTCCAGAGTTGACTTCAGTGCTTACGTTTCCAACTGAAATGGATGGTGCTGCTTCCTGTCTGCTCTCATTTATTCCACTGTCAGTGTCATTCGTTGTCCTCTTGTTTTTTTGGAAAAAAGTCTGAATATCCATGATACATGGACAAAGGTGAGCGTGGCTGTTTCTGTTTGAAAACAGCTAGTTTGTGCATTAAAGGTGGGGTATGTAACATTGTAATGTAGT
>JBBPBX010060430.1:0-21447 GCA_038048925.1 Garcialebias charrua
AGAGATAAGATAAGATAAGAGATTTTTTATTAACATTGCACCAGTAAACCAATACAACGTGATCATGTAAACACAGTCATCCAGAGGAGGGGTAGAGAATGTTAAGCTGCAGCAATTCAAAACATATATATTCAAAACATATGTATGTTCGTCAGCGCGGCCATCTCTCATCCATCCTGAATGAGAGCAAAACAGATATGGAAAAAGGAAAAACACAATAGGTATCATTTGTGATATTCAAAAAAAGAATTTATCAAAGATTGCCTGAAGACACTCCATGATAAAGTCCCAAAAACTCTATCAGCAGAAGCACAACCACACGAGACATTGTTGCAGTTTTGACGACATGCAAGGAGATATAGAGTCTGCGAGTAACTTCAGAGAACACAGTTCAGCAGTTGTGCAGCTGGGCGTTATCCGAGGCACACACAGAGATCTCTGGGGGGGGGGAGGGCGGGTGAGGTCAGCAGTGACACTCCAGCTCTACGCTCCAGGAGAAAAGTTTCCAAACAGGCCTCTTTTCAAGGACATGTGCAGAAACCAGATTAGATAGTCTCTTTGTTTGTTCCAATTCAGACCACAATGTTCTTTTTCACTGCAGCCTTCCAAGTCCAGACGCTGTTTCAGGGCCAAAATTCCAAATCATATGAGGTTCCGATTCTATGAACCCCCTTCCGTGCCCTGATGGAGCCCGGGCGGCTGCAAACGAGTTCCAAAGCGCCCAGCAGGTCCGCGGCAGTCCGCCGCTCCCAACGTGCGATTGAGCTCATACAACAGCTGGGATGAGGAGCTCACGGCTCGGATCAGAGAATCTTGCTGATCAGGGAGTTTCGCCAGCGCGCTGATAGCCGCCGAAGCTCTCCTCAGCTTCAGGTAACAGACAGCTCCACCGACGCCAAAAAACAGAGCAGCTGCTACCAATAGGCCAATAATCCACAAATCTTCCACGTCTTCGACAGTCAACACGGTCATACACATAGGCTGCCACTGTCCCCATGAGTCCATCATGTATCCAACCGCGTGTGTGTCAGAGGGGCAGACCGCTTCTCCTGGCACGGTCCGCTTCGTGGAAAAAATCTTATCTATTGAAGAAACAGCCCAATTTATTAAATCCATCGCAAATTGGTTCGAGTGAGCACTGAAGAGTCAGACGAGACAAAAAAAGCAAGCAGGGAGGAGGAAAAACTTAGGGAGGGAAGGAGCAAAAAGATATGTGACTTGCTTTGTCGAGAGCCGGAAGATATAATGTGAGGTTGTGGGTCCTTGGACCGATGAAGTCCTTTGGATGAAGGACGAAACGTCTCAACAAAAAAAAAGAAACTGTCCAGATGACCTGACCTGTCTGAACTGTGCTGGATGTTTTACCTGGATTATTGAGCTTTGATCTACCTAGTTTTGTTCCAAAGTTCTTGAATGGTGTCAGTGCCAAAGTAAAGTTGTGGTAGAAAAAGATGAATGGATTTCAACACGTCTGCTTGTGGAGGTCTTCAGTTTTAATATCACTCCAAACGTTCCAAAAGATCACGGTTTGCCTGAACCGTGTTTAGCTTGACTTCAGAATCAAACCGTAACACTCAAACGTTGGGCCCTGCAGTCACCTCAGAAGGAGTTTTCACCACGCACACATCTTAACGGTGCAGACTGTCTTCCAGGTTGTGTGTGACTGTCTTCTCAATGGGTTAATGGCTTTCCTCAAGCCAGAGGAGGCAGAGCGGGGCCTAAACAAAGCCAGATGAGGGAGTCAGGAAGCCTTTCAGGACTTCATTAGGTCCTCTCTGAAAGGGGAGGTTAAGAGCCCAGCAAGCTGGTACTGTTTAGCTGCTTAACGTCAACAGGAATGCTCATGCAGCTGCCTCATGGACCCACCAATGAACACACACACTCATCCTGATATCTCACAGCATGCATGAATACAGACAGATAAATGAGTTTAAGTCTCACTCGCATGCACACAGACACGTGTCCCCTTGAAGCCTCTAGTTCAGACAACGAGCATCAATCAAGTGCTTCTTGATGGGGCCACACAGGGACTTTACCAGTTCCTCTCATCCGTACAGTCATGATGTTGCAATCTCACATTTGATCTGAGAGCACCAGTTTCCTAACCAGTTCAGTTACATCGGATGTTTGTTGATTTCTGCATTTTATCATGACATGCAGGAGTATTTAACCAAGAGGTAGGAGCAGGGCCGGCCCAAGGCATAAGCAACCTAAGTTGCTGCTTAGGGCCCCACTAGGGGGCCCCCTAGGTGGAATTGATTTTTTTTTGTAATGTTTTCTAATTGATTGACAGAACATCTACAGAGGAGTATTACACTTACCATACTTTTCGGGGTAAAGGTCGCTTCTGTGTATAAGCCGCTTTGTCCAATTATTGGGAATAATTTGAAACAATCCATAAATACGCCACTTCGCCCTGTAAGTCGCATCTATTATGCGTCACCGCTACGCGACGCGTCAGCGCCTCATTTGCCCTGCTGAAAATGGCGGCCACAAAAGCAAGCTAGCACGTAAAGACTTTACAAGATTAACACGGTAAAAACAATTATTTCTTTGCTGAGAAAAAATATATTTCTTAGCTGACATTATAGCACAAGGGTTCCTGAGCTTAACTGTTCACTCTGTAAGCCTAAAAAATATCCGTTGAGTGGTTTATGACTATTTATAACAATATAAACGGAAATAAAACCGAAGCTAACGAGACGATTCCGTCTCTAAAAACACGAATAAAAAAATCGAATTTTATTTCAAATGTCTTATACAGGGCAACAGTTTGTACATTAAACCCCATATAATTACACTCTGTAAGCAGAAAAAAAATCTGCCGAGTGGTTTATGAGCTATATATCTAAATAGTAGGTACAGTATCTGTTAACGGTAGCTAACCGCTAATAAAAAATCTTTTTTTTTTTAAATCTCAAACATCTCATAAAGCTAGTCAGTTGTAAAGGACCACCAAATAATTACGCTCTGTAAGTTTCAAGAAAATCCACGGTGTGGTTTATGAGCCAAGATGGTGTAGTGGTTAGGGCGTTTGACTTGGGACCCGAAGGACGCGGGTTCGCGTCCCGGCCACTACACACCTTGGGGTGTCTATGAGTGCACACCTATTTCTCCAGCTCCCCGAGCGCCTTCTATGGCTGCTCACTGCACCACCTGGTAGGTGGTTGGGTTAAATGCAGAGACGAATTTCGTCTGTGTATGGGAAACATACGCAGATGACAAGATTAGACAATTATTATTATTATTATATGAGTTATCTTGCTAAAAATCACAGCTAACAACACAGCTAATGGTAGCTACCTCCAGAGCAGGAGGCCGAGCAACGACAGTCAGTCCAAGCAGAGGAAGCTTTTTTCAGACACACGAGCTAGAAATGGTCGGTGTACTCTCTGGAAGTGTCCCCCTAGCGGACAAAAGTGGTACTGCACCATTTTTTTGCCAAAATAAAAAACGGCGATATCAGAGCCAAAAATGGGTCTAAAAATATGCGGAAAAAATCCATAAATATGACGCTTCGGCATATAAGCCGCAGGATATTCAAATTAGTTTAAAAAAAAAAACAGTGACTTATACGCCGAAAAGTATGGTATACGTCAAAGCGATGTATTTATGGATTTTTTCTCATATTTATAAACAACGTTTTGGCTGAGATATGACCGTTTTCATTCATTCTGACTGAAAATAATGAACACTACCACTTTTCAGCTTCTAGATGGCACTAGAGTAGTATGGCACGTCGTTGTATCATGTAATGGGTAAAAGTGGGTTTTAATGACAAATTCAAAAAAGTTCAAGACAAAAACCACTGGAATTATTTATTACACTTTATACTTTATTCGTTTGTCTTGGACTTTTTTGAATTTATCATGTTCTAGGTGATTGAGAATCTTCACCAGCTATTAAAGACACAATCGGCTTGCCATAGTCTGCCACATTCGTTCTGTTTGCTGCTTGGAGCAACCAAATCAGCTTAATTTTGATGCACCGCCCCAGCAAACTGCAGCTAATGTGACCATTAAAGTGCATTTATTAAGGAAAATGTAAACTGAGACACACCTTTGCTACAATTTTGAGCAAACAAATAATTGTTTTTAAGTGTTACTCTTGTTAAATTCTTGTTAAAGTGTTCCCGTGCACCATGGCCGACATTTGGCAACCGATTGATTTTTAGCACAACACTCGCCCACATTTCTGGATTGTCAGCAGGGACGCATAATAGATGCGACGTATGTGGTGAAGCAACATTTCTATGGATTTTTCTACTTTATTAGACATATTTGGACTGATGCGACTTATAGGGCGGTGCAACGTGTATGGCAGAAAATATGGCATTTGAGATGTTCCGTGGCACAAGAATGACTGAGTGGACTGATGTGATTAGTATTAACAACAAAGTTGGCGATCAGATTTCTTACAGTGATGTCATAAATGACTTTGCAAACAGAAAAGCCAGGAAGCACAGGTTGTAGGAAGTTTGTGAAGTACTGAGGAAGAAGTAACATAAACAGGTCAAATGTGTGGGTAAAGGGTGTTTAATATTTTAAGCTTTTGAAACATTTTGCATACATTCACATAGTTTAAGAACTAATTATTCAACTTTAAATGTTTTTAACCGTTTTACGTGGTTGCAAGTAATTGTTCATTTACATTATTTATTTTCTTGATATTTTTCTTTTCTTTTGTTTTGTCTGTTTTTGCACAATTTAGTTTATTTTTATGCATCAACTTTATTTTATCTGTTTGTTGTTGATGTTGCACTACAAATTATTTTTGAACTGCAGTTCTTTGCAGCCAAAGATAATAAACCAGATTACACTTTTCCTGTAAAATATATTGCATACTATTTTTATTTTATTTTTTTTCATTTTACTTTTAGTACTACTATGATATATACATATACAGTATTACTTACATGTGTTATACATATGTTACGTGGAGATTATTATTGCTTGAACTAATCAAAAAAAGGGGCAGATATAATCCGATTTTTTCGTCTTTCTGCTGCCTTTCTTTTTTTTTTTGTATTCTTGTCGTTTATGGAATTGTTTTGTTTAGTTTTTTTAAATTAATAAATTTGACAAATAAATAAATAAAATAACAATAATATAGGATAATCTAAACAGGGCTGTCAGAGTTCAATAAGTTTATGTTGGGTGGTGAATGATCTGATCATCTGACTGTTGATTGCACATTAAATCCACATTATTAGCAGAAATAGAAGGCCCCAAACCAAATTTAGTTCAGAGCCCCACGGAGGCTTGGGCCGGCCCTGGAACATTTATTTATGTCTTCACACACACAAGCCTCCAATGAACCATTTAACCAAAACAGCTTTGGAACTGGTCGCCTGACCAGCACACAATCAAACCTTTGTAGTAGACAGTTAAGGAAACGCAGCAGAAAGGTCCCAATGATTAGATGGATATCGTGGATAAACACGCGTGGAGCTGAGATTTGATGAGTAAGGCAGGGAGAGGTGTATCTTAGAGGGGGAGCGGGGAGGGAGGGCTGAAAGTGAAGCCGATGAATATCAAATGAACAGAGTTCTGTAAGTTGAGCCTTGCATCTTTTGACCCCCCTTCTTTGTGTGTGCATGTCTTTAAATGTGTGTGAGTACGGGTGAGGTGGGGGGTGTTTTGTTGTTCTCTTCAGTGTGAATCTAATCGGAACTGATGATGGTATGTGTGTGTGGAGACAAAAAGAGGCGTGTGTGTGTGTGTGTGTGTTTGAGTGTGAGGGCTGTGTTTAAGCACCACCTAGTGCCCGAGTGTGGCACCTTACCTGTGAAAGAAGACACACACACACACACACAACTGTTACAGTCAGGAGCTTGAACACACCAACCAAAGGACAGAAAGACAACGAGGATGCTAATGATTACCGTATTTTCCGCCCTATAAGTCGCACCAGTCCAATTATGTCCAATTAAGTGGAAAAATCCATGTATAAGTCGCACCGGTCTATATGTCGCACCTCACGGCACAAAACGAGCATGCGCAGCAACAACAGACCTGCATCTCTTTGATCTTTAAAGATAAACACATAAAATATATTTTTGAAGTGTGTCTCAGTTTAACTTTTCTTGATAAATGCACTTTGACGGTTAAAAACCGTTAAATTAAGTGACCATTTTTTGACCAAAGTGAAAAAAAACAGAAAAATCCACGTATAAGTCGCACCGGCCTATAAGTCGCAGGGCTTGGAAATGTAGGCAAAAAGGTGCGACTTACAGGCCGGAAAATACGGTATGTTAACGCCTTGTGTTTTTAAAGGAACCTTCAATAAATTAATTTAGCATTCCTTTTGTGCAAAAGTTCCTGTTTTTGATTTTCTACATTTGCCTTTTAATCTGTCTGTTTTGCTACTTTGGTATCTTTGTTTTAACTTGTTAAAAAAAATCTGTATTTCTCTCTTATGATTGTCTATTGTTGTTGCTGTTGTCATCATTCTTTAGTTTGTAGCCAGGTCTCTCTTGTAAATGAGTCCTCGAGGCTCAATGGGATTAACCTGCCTAAATAAAGGTTGAATGAATGTATCTAAAGTTCTTGTGTCGTAGTGCTCAGAGTATGTTCTGAGGATGACTCTCAGCTACTTTCACCTCCAATGTGGGCTCAGTATTTGAAGAAGCGACTGAGTTATAGCCATTTTTGCATCCCCTAAAATAGATTAGCTGTGGCGGCCATCTTGAAACAGGTTGAGTTCAAAAGGCGGTTGCGCGCGATTCCTTACCGAGAGTTTCGTTAACATTCATTCACCGGTTCACGAGAAGTTCTGCTAATAGACAGCCGTCTTTTAAAACCTGATGCAAACCGTTTGTCGGGATGAACGTGAACGTGAGGATGTAACGTGCGTTTCTGACGTTCAAAACTTCAATTTCTTCCACCGGTGTTCCGTGACACGGACGTCCCACGTAACGCCTCTCGCCTGTTGTAAGGTTCAGGGCCCACTGCGACACAGAGATAATGTCACAGACGGTTCCTCGCTCATCTGACACGATCCCAACCAGCCACCAGATAAAGAGGCACGAGGAGAGCCCGGGCTAATTATGGCACACATGGCTTAGCAAACTTTCCCCCTCGTTTCAATGTGCCCTTGAACGCAGCGCACTGTCAACACACATCCATCGCAGGCGGCTCGCTCCGACTTAGCACCGTCAAGCTTCCAAACAGGCCGGTGACAGTGATGTGGGGCTGTCGTGGTGGATCAAGGTAATTCAGTGTGAGTCCCCGCCCCGCCCTCCACCACCTCCCTCCACCCCAACTCCCCCTGTTTGTCAGTTGAGCGCGCTGTGACCCTCGGGCCTTCAGATTCAGCTCCCCAGACCTGTTTATTTTTATCACAACAATGAAAATTAGCATGATGCCGAACGCCTATGCACACTGAACGCCTCCAAGGCTGTTTGTGCGCATGTGTGTGTGTGTGTGTGTGTGGGCAGGAGTGACAGTGTCACCTTCTTATCACAAGGCCAATGCTGTGTAGACAGGAAGATTTCGTTAAGAGATTGAGGTGTAGGGGGGTGGTTCGGTGGTTACCACTGTGTGCCATGACAGGTATCACCAAAACAAGGATTATGAAAACAAAGATTCCATAAAACTGTCAGACGAGCCGAGTCCCACGGCGGTTCTGCTGCAGGAACGTCAGGATTCTGGGCTGGAACGTGGGCTTTTTGTACTTTATCTCATTCGGTTTTAACGTCAGACGGATTTCTTTCACCATCAGATGCATAACGTGCGCTGACTTCGTTTGTGCACAGATTTACAAACTTTAAAGTTTTGAGGCAGGCTGTGTTTTTTTTTTCTTATTTCAATCCAAAGTCCTGATGTGTTTTTGTTCTACTGTATTCAGTTAAATGAATGTTGATGCATCATTCACACTGTTTTATTTTATTATTATTCTCTGTACGTTCTCCACAATCTGACCATCGCTGGTTGTTTAGTGCCGTTTTAAATAGGTATTCATATTTTTAAACGTTCAGCTCATTCAGGAGACATGTACAGAAGGGTGTTGCTCTCATCCATGAAATAATGATTTTTGAGCTTATGTAGTAAAAACGTGATATTATGTAGTGAAAACGTGATATTATGTAGTGAAAACATGATATTATGTAGGGAAAACGTGATATTATGTAGTAAAAATGTGATAATTATGTAGTAAAAACGTAATATTATGTAGTAAAAACGTGATATTATGTAGTGAAAACGTGATATTATGTAGTAAAAACGTGATATTATGTAGGGAAAACGTGATAGTATGTAGTAAAAATGTGATAATTATGTAGTAAACGTAATATTATGCAGTAAAAATGTGATATTATGTAGTGAAAACGTGATATTATGTAGTGAAAACGTGATATTATGTAGTGAAAACGTGATAATTATGTAGTAAAAATGTGATATTATGTAGTAAAAATGTGATATTATGTAGTTAAAAACGTGATATTATGTAGTGAAAACGTGATATTATGTAGTGAAAACGTGATATTATGTAGTGAAAACGTGATATTATGTAGGGAAAACGTGATATTATGTAGTAAAAATGTGATAATTATGTAGTAAAAACGTAATATTATGTAGTAGAAACGTGATATTATGTAGTGAAAACGTGATATTATGTAGTAAAAACGTGATATTATGTAGGGAAAACGTGATATTATGTAGTAAAAATGTGATAATTATGTAGTAAAAACGTAATATTATGCAGTAAAAATGTGATATTATGTAGTGAAAATGTGATATTATGTAGTGAAAACGTGATATTATGTAGTGAAAACGTGATAATTATGTAGTAAAAATGTGATATTATGTAGTAAAAATGTGATATTATGTAGTTAAAAACATGATCATTATGTAATAAAAACGTGATATTATGTAGTGAAAACGTGATATTATGTAGTAAAAACGTGATATATATATTTTTTTTTTCTTCTTTCGGCTTTTTCCCTGCGTTAGGGGTCACCACAGCGATCTAGTCGCACGAAGATTTGGCAGTTGTTTTTACGCCGGATGCCCTTCCTGACACAACCACAGACCACCGAGCAACCACAGCCCTCTGTGTGGAGCAGAGAGCTGATATCTAGGGTTCCCGGGGGAGCAGATGGTGTGGGTTAAGGGCCTTGCTCAAGGGCCCAGAGTGGGGCAGATGAGGGTGGAGACAAGTGTATGGACAAGTGTGACCGCTTCACTTATCCCACCCACATCTTTGATGTTGTCGGTACCGGGGCTTGAACCGGCGACCTTCCGATCACACGCGCACCTTCTTAACCTCTGCGCCACCAAACGTGATAAGTATAGATGTATAAACGTACTCATCCACATGGTGGCAGTAGTAGGCTTTTTTCCTGCATGGACAACTGGTAAAAAGAGTAAGAACAAGTTCACCCGTACGCTGTACAGGAAGCCCTCGAGTTACGTCAGGGATTGGGACCTACGGGTGTGACTTAGGTCGATGTTGTCGTACCTCGCGGACCAAAAACACCTGCCTGTCGTAGGTCCGCGTTTCTGACATAGGTCGCGGCTATACCGCTAACGGAGCGCCGCACACATATTTAATGGCATGAGACTGAACAAGCAGACATACTAGGCCATAAACATGCACAGAACTGTACAGTAAATGAATACAGTACTGTACAATAAATAAAAAATATAATGTCTTACTTTGAGCTGGTCAAAGCCTGCCTTCGTCTTTTAGCATCAGCTCGCACCCGTCCGAGCTCCCCCAGCTTCCTTACGCTCCACACGCACACACGTGGTCAAAACTGTTTAAAAGAATGACTGTTAGCTTCTTAACTTCATACATTTGGAGCCAGAAAAAAAAAACTTACTGAAAGCCGTTTCTCCGCGATAATCCTCCATCCAAAACAAGCTCGGCGTTAGCTACGGTTAGGCCCCGCCATTAGCAGCAATGGTTAGCATGTCAGTTCATTCAAAAAGGCTGTCGGCTTTGTATCTCCGCGTTAGCTCGGTGTCCCCCGACTGCCAGGCGGACATTTGCGGCGAGCTCCCGGCCGCAGATGGCCCCTCCGCGGCATGTCGGCTCGGTGTCTTCGCCTGTGTTAGCTGCTCTGTTAGCTGCTGTCGTTAGCATGTCGGGCGGCGTTGTGGGAGCGATCGCGGGGCGATCCGCGGCTGCTCCTCCGGGCCTGAGACGTCCACAGAGTTGACCGAGTGTTTCCAGCAAATTTATCCGTATGAGGCAACCCTGATCGGACACACAGTCCTCTAGAGCCAGCTGACAGTAGCCTCTGGAGCTCCATTGACCGCAGTAGACAATTGTAAAATGGCGACCGGAAACGACCGGAAGTTGCGTAAATACGATAAAATTGTAATAAAAACGTAATATTAATAATTATACTTTATTTATAAAGCCATTTAAAACAACCACAGCTGCAACAAAGTGCTATACACATGAAATTAATAACATTTAAACACAAAAAAAAATATCATATTTTTTATTAAATATGATAAAATCGTAAATCTGAGTTGCCGTAGGTCGCGGGTGACGTAGGTCGAGGGTTTGCTGTATATGTACTATGTGTGTGTATATAAACACACAGCACACACACACCCACACCTAAAGGGAGCATGACAGGTTTGGTGTTCTTCTGACATACCTCAATGATGTTCAGACAAGTAAACAGAACAAGCTGTTTGTCCAAACAGTCAGCCATTACGTGTTGCATGCAGGCTAAAAACATAGATATTATATAAATACTAGATACCCTACGGACTGGAGCTGCCTATTGGAGCAGACGTTCCGTGCGGCCGCCATCTTGGATGGGTATATTTCGCGCTCCCAGCGCATTTATTTGTATTGAAGAAGCTGTATGCTCCACTAAAAACAATCATAACTTCACGAATTCTTACCCGATTTTCACACGGTTTTGTTTGTTATAAACGTCAGAGATGTGGTTATGACGTGTGACACTGCTACTCAATAAAAGTATGTGCTTTCATGCTTAAATACTTTGTTTTATGCTCTTTAACAAAGATACACATATGGCATGGGATATTAATAAATGTATACATTTTTAAATTAAAAAAACTAGTTTGATTGTTCATTTGAATTTATTTTACTCTCTCACTCAAACACAGCATACAATACAGAGTCTTGTGTACAATGCTACAGCAACTATTTTTTTTATTATTTTTGAGTGCTGTGCATGTAAACAGTTGTGAACGAACCTTTTTTTATAAGACCTGAAAAAGTAATCTAAACCCTCCAGGTCCTTTCACTACCCTCCCTGCAATTGGGGCTAGGAAGCTCCAGAGCATGGACAACCAGGACCTTTTGTGTGTCTGGTGATAGAGACTTTGTGAGGTAATAGGCGACTGGAGCTTTCCAATGACCCTGTAGACCAACCACCATAAAAACAAGCACCTCCGTGGCTACATCAGTCTCATCCATGCCATCACCCATATCCACATATCCAGACATTTTCTGGGTACAGGGATTATACTGGACATGTTTCTTGATGGCCATGGCATCCAACATGAGGACCACAGAGCCATATTTAACAGGGTCCTCTTCACATCTCCTCTGCAACATGTCCAACATCATTGTGTTGAGCCCAGGTTTGGCATCCACAGACTGCAACCACCTGAACAACAAATAAATAAAGGTTTATGTGCTTTAACCCATGGATTGATAGATGATTGATTCTCTTTCTTTCTTTCTTTCTTTCTTTCTTTCTTTCTTTCTTTCTTTCTTTCTTTCTTTCTTTCTTTCTTTCTTTCTTTCTTTCTTTCTTTCTTTCTTTCTTTCTTTCTTTCTTTCTTTCTTTCTTTCTTTCTTTCTTTCTTTCTTTCTTTCTTTCTTTAAGACTTCTTGATATCAAAACTTTCAAAAATAGTGAAAATAGCAAGCTCTAAGTTATTACATCTGTTCTGTTTGTTGTACATCATACCTAGGGGTTGAAGTATTTTACTCAATATGTTTAAAATATGTAATAAAAATATACTACACCTTTGCAGTGTATGTGGATGAGGGAGGGGAAAATGCAGAGAATCCCTCAGGTAACTGTAGGCTTTGGGACCATGAAGGTGCAGTGTGAGGGCAAACTCTCGCTGCTCTTTTGTGTATTCATTGCCCCGCTTTGAAAAGAGGTCTATCTGAAGATCTGTAAATTGTAAATAGTTGCTCCCGGTAGGTCTGGATGGCGCCTAGCAAGGCAGGCTACCACTACTGGTGTATGAATGTGTGAATGAATGGGTGGATGGCTGGTATTGTAAAGCGCTTTGGGGCTCCTCACAGGGGGCTGGAAAGCGCTATATAAATAAGCTCCATTTACCATTTACCATAAATCAAACTACATAGTAAGCTTCCTAGAAATAAATACCTAAAGTCTGACAAAGAGTTTAAATGTAACATAACAAAAATTCTAAGTTAATGTATTTACCTGAATGTAAGTCAAGCCTTTCTTTCAGCTCCTCATTTAGAAGGCTCTTCGTCTTCAGATCCAGCAATGATGACAAAATATAAATGATCAAATAACCAAAACTAATGTTCAATCTTACTTGTGAAAGGTAATCCCATGTGATCTACTTTCAACACTGCACTGGTTATTGCAACCATAAGCTGCACAAAATACGGGCATAGTAACTCGCCCTGTGTTTACTCCTGTTGGCTCTTATGTGGAAACCCCCATCCAATATGGCGGCGCTGCGCGATGCGATTCTGCCCACCATGAGGTATCTAGTATTTAAATAATATCTATGGGCTAAAAACAGTGTACGGGCGAACTTGTTCTTACTCTTTTTACCTGTTGTCCATGCAGGAAAAAAGCCTACTACTGCCACCATGTGGATGAGTATGTTTCTATTTAGCTACTTTTGGCCTTTACCCAGTGAGTTGCCTTTTGAGCTTTTAGCCAGGCTTTTGCTCCTTTAGCTTCTTGCTGGCATTTTGCTAATTTTAGCTTGCCTTTTTTCTACTTTCAACATTTAGCAAATGTTGTGCTCTTTTTAGCTCATAGGTAGTGTTTTGCAACTTTTCCAAAAATATTTAGTGACTTTTGGCTTTAACCATTGAATTGCCTTTTTAGCTTTTAGCTAGGCTTTTGCTTCTTGCTGGCATTTTGCTACTCAGCTTGCATTTATCTACTTTCAACATTTAGCAAATGCTGTGCTCCTTTTTATCTTATAGCTAGTGTTTTGCAACCTTTCTAAAATATTTAGCTACTATTGGCCTTTAACCATTGAGTTGCCTTTTGAGCTTTTAGCTAGTCTTTCCTTTTAACATCATTCTGGCATTTTGCTACCTTTAGCTTCCATTATTCTACTTTTACATTTAGCTAGTGTTGTGCTCTTTTACGCTTCTAGCTAGTGTTTTGCAACTTTTAGCCTGTGCTGTTTATTTCCTTTTAAAAAACCTGTTTCAGCTTCTTGAGCACAGTGCTCACATTGCATTTTCTCAACAATCCCACGCAATAAAAAAATGTTAAAGTTACATTATTTTTGACACAGTCATTATTATTGGTGCAGTTATTGATTATTGGACAGCAGCTACCATCTGTTTTTATTCATAAATTCTTTTTTCTCACACTGGGCCTCAAGCAGGACTGCTGTTGAGCCTCACAGGCCAAACATTCACCCGGAGAAATACTTTATTAGTTGTTTTTGTGAGGTGGATGTAGCAAGGACAGATGTTTAATGCTTTATAGTATCTGCCTGCAACACCTCCACACTCCCCCACCTACACGCACACACACATGCACACACTCCAGTCCTGCACAACGCTTTATGTGAGCTCCTGGTCGCTTCATGAAAATGTCGCTGAAGGTTTTTCCAGACTGGTGGAGCTGAGGAGAGGGTGGAGGTGCAGCTGGGAGTTTTACCCATGTGGGGTCACAAATACTATCCAGCAGATGAAGGTTGATGAATAAAAACTGTGTTTAAAAATCAAAGTCAGGCTTTTGGGCAATAAAAACAGCAGCTCCAGTGAGCTGTCTGTTCTACGTTATCGCTTGCTTCTCTTTAATGCTTCAACACAGAAGTTCCCAAGTATAAGTCTAAAAAAGAACAAAACTTAAAATGTCACTACTGTCCAAAAATGGTTTGCTGTGCATGTTTTCCTAAATGTTAAATAAGAATGGCTCAGATCAAAATGTGAGCAATATAAAATGTGCGAAATATGAACCTCATGTGACAAAATTAAACTATTAGAGGTCAAAATACAACAGTTTTTTTTTTGCTTTGAGATGACTTAATACAAAGTTTCTCGAACACGTTCAAAGTCCAGCGACGCGGGGATTGTGTAGTCTAGTTTTTTATTTTTATTAAATTTATTCATTTTACATTGAAACATAAAAATAAAAAAAAAAAAAACATTTCATAAATATGTGAAAGAAAGAATACATAAAATGAAAGGTGGCCGAAAGAAGAAAAATTCTTATTATGTCCCCCCCTTTTTTTCAAAAACAAAACAATTTCAAACAATCAATTCAAAACATAATTATTATAGAAATAAAAGATTAAAGAGTGATTATCACAATCAAGAATAACTAGTACATTAGACGCTTAACAGCTTTAGTATTTTGTTCATCCATCTTTAATATTTTGTGAGCAATTTAGATTCGATTTTTTTTTATTTAATCACAGAGTTAACATATTTAGCATCAATTCCCAAAACATTCCATAATTCGACTCCCTTATTTGAAACAAACCGTCCCTTAAAACTAGTCCTATACCTTAGTTCACTCTTAGCCAACATTAATATTCAGCTCGGTGAGTGACAATCGTAATTTCCTTTATTTATTTCTTTTTTGTCCGTATATTGCGTATTGAGGCCAATTGACAATCTCGTTATCCCAACCAGAATTGCAGGAAACTTTTCCATCTAAACATGTAATCAACAAACGCATTCCAGTTGTGCGGTTTCACAGTGATTCACAAATCCCTGAGAGCGCTCATTCAAGGACTGCGTGGTGAAGGACAGATATGGCAGAGTGCTGAGGATCCATTCAAATATGATTACAACTGAATTAATAAACATTGACGTTCGCGTTTGTTCCGATGTAGCGAGCAGCCCGGTGCTTCCTGCCAATGGCCCTGTGGATGACACTAATACCTCGTAATCAAAGGAAATGTGTACAGCTCCACAACCATTACATTCAGATTGTGTCTCCCTCGTTTTTATACTTCACTCTTGTTTGTTTCGGTGTAATGCACATCGGTTCTGGGTTTATTTTCTACCCTCCAAGCTTAAATCTTTTATTTGATTTGTGGAGAAGACGAAAAAAATATATCATCCTGGTGAAATTACATGCACATGGCAGAGCTGCTTAGATTGAATTATAGCTCCGTTGGCATCGGAGACAGGCATCCTACGATGGACGGGAACCGTTGAAGTGACCGCAACACTCGGCTTCTACACAAGGAATAAATGAACAATTAAAGGTCCTTAATCAGGATGTTTACAGATCATTTAGTTTTTATTGCCCACACGCAAAGGCGAGAATGGTTTTGCCATGACTGTGTAGCGTTAGTGAAATATTGCAAGAACCAGAGAACAGATAATGAAACTTATAATTGGGGATGCATCTTTTTTTTTTTTTTCATTCAACCTTCATTTATACAGGTTAATCCCTTTGAGCCTCAGGGACTCATTTACAAGACAGACCTGATTTCAACAAAGATGTTCATATAACTCGCTACCGTACTTTCCGGCCTATAAGTCACACCTTTTTGCATAATTTGCATACACTGCTGCGACATATACACTGAAGCGACCCATTTATGTCCCCCCCCCCCCATATTTATAAACCAAATTTAGACTGAGGTATGACCGTTTTCATTCATTTTGACATGGTCAATATTGAACACTACCATTTTCAACCGCTAGATGGCATTTGTGTAGTGTGGCATGCCGTTGTGTCATGTAATACGCAAAAGTGGCTATTATTGACACAATCAGCTTGTCCTATAGGCTGCATCATGCCTGGAGTAACCATCAATCAGCTTCATTTTGCTGCACCCCGGCAAAATGCAGCTAAATTGGCCATTGAAGTGCACGTATTAAGTAAAAGTGCAACTGAGACACACCTTTACTATAATTTTGAGCAAGCAATCAATTGTTTTTAGGTGGTTATCTTGTTAAATTGCAAAGAAATGCACAGCGAGTTGTCACTCTTCGCTCTACTGCTTTCACATAATTGGCTTTTGAAATGCCACTGATTTGACCAACAAAGTGCATTTATTAAGGAAAAGTTAAATTGAGACACACCTTTGCTATAATTTTGAGCAAACAAATAATTGTTTTTAAATGTTAATCTTGTTAAATTCTTGTTAAAGTCCTCCTGTGCATGCTTCCACGGCCGCTATTTACCGGTAGTAGCCAATCAATGTTTAGTACAACACCGGCCCACATTTGTGGGTTGTCAGCTGTGACGCGTAACAAACACGACGCATCAGCGGTGACGCATAATAGATGCGACTTATACGGCAAATCTTTTATGTTTTTTCCACTTTATTAGACTTTTTTTTTTTTTTCAAAAATCTTTTTTTTTTTTTTTTCAAAAAAAGACATACAGACAAATAACTCACAAATGCACAAAACATTAGACCAAACCCAACGAAAACACAAAAACAACTAAAAACATTCAAGGTAACAAATATTATTCGATTACCGTGAGACAAAACTACAACAAAAATACATTCAATTTGTTATCCCAGAGATAGATGGCAAGATTTTGTCGATGAGATTTATTCATTGTCCCCATGTTAAACGTAAAGTGAAGCCCTTGTTCTCCTTAGGGCTAGACATCCAGTCCTTAGTGATTCAGTTTCATACACTTTTCAATTAAGTGAATACATTTGAACTTAATATAAAGTTAACACACTCAATGCTACTATACGAATGAAAGCATAGACTAGCTTAATTTTACCATCAGTCATTCCTCATAAGTATTCGTATTTTCCAAAAAAATCAAAAATTTATCCCATATTTTTTTAAACACATCATATTTACCCTTAATCATAAATGTAAGTTTCTCCAAGGCAAGAGAGCTTGATAATGTAGACATCCAAGTATTTATTTGAGGCCTAACTACAGATTTCCAGGCTCTGGCTATACTATATTTGGCCTGGACCAGACAATACATTATGGATTTTTGATCACTCTTATTTAATTGGATTTGAGTAGAGAAGATTCCTAGGATACACAACCTTGGACACGGATCAATTTTAGTACCGATAATGAGTGAAATTTTGTCCAAAACCTCCTTCCAGAATTTCTGAATCTCTGGACATTCCCAAAGACAATGAGTCAAAGTGCCTTTATCCCCACATTTGGCACATGTGTCAGGATTGTTGGGATTAAATTTATTTAGTAGTGTTGGAGAAATATATGTTCTCATCAGCCATTTGTATTGGATTAATTTAAATTGAGTATTAATAGATTGCGTCTGTGCTTTCAAACAGGCCCTCTGCCATTCCTCTACTGATATATTACATTTCAAGTCCTCACACCATGCAATTCTTTTGTCTTCTGAGGAGGTCTGAGAGCTGTCCTTGATACTGTTATAAAAGCAAGATATTAGACCTTTCCTTAACTGACTGTTTGTTGCTAACTCTTCTATAGAAGTAAGAGTAGGTAATGCTATCGATTTTTGAGTACTTAAGATAAAATTTCTAACTTGCATGAACTTAAAAAAATGTTTATTTGAAATGTTGAATTTCTGTTTCAAATCTTCAAAGCCGACCATTATCCCTTTATCAAATAAATCAGCGATTTTGCGTAAACCCTTTGAATACCATGTTTTAAAACCCATATCTTTCCTACCTGGTTCAAATGACATATTGCCCCAGATCGGAGAAAACTGGGATAATATTGGTGTTTCATTTTTGAATTTATGTACATCGTACCATACTCGGATAGTGTTTTTAACAAAAGGGTTTGAAGTGTTTTTTATTAAATCTTTGCATTTCCTTGAGTATAGATATGAATTTAGGGATAAGGTAGAGGTGTTTATATTTTCTATTTTTACCCACGGCAGGATAGTTGGTGAAAACCAGCAAGATGCACTAGAAAGTTGGGAAGCCCAGTAATACCATCTGAGGTTTGGTACCCTCAGTCCTCCTCTATCATATGGAAGGTATAGTAATGATAAACGTACTCTAGCTCGTCTGTTATTCCAGATGAATTTATTGAAGATTTTTTGGATTTTATTAAAAAATCCATCGGGAGGATTAAGGGGAATAGCCTGAAAAAGATATAAAAATTTAGGAAGCACGTTCATTTTAAGAGTGTTTATACGGCCAATCATAGATATAGGCAAGGTAGACCATCTGTCAATTGATTCTCTTATTGAGTTAGTCACCGGCGTATAATTTGCACCAACCAGATCATCCATTTTTGGAGTAATTTTAATGCCTAAGTAAGTAAGGCTGTCTTTTGCCACCTGAAATGTGGTTAGAATTGGTGGAGTCTCTCTTTCAGCTTGATTTAAAAAAAGGATGGCAGATTTTGATTCGTTAAGTTTATAACCGGAAATATAACCAAACTCATTGATAATCTTGAGTAGTTGGGGAATTGAGCAATTCAGCTTAGACAACATTAAAATAATGTCGTCGGCAAAGAGTCCAATTTTAGATTCAATATTTTTAATTTTGATACCGTGTATATTTTGATTATTCCTTATGGCAATAGCTAATGGCTCAATTGCTAGGATAAAGAGCAGGGGCGAGAGAGGACATCCTTGACGCGTGCCCCTAGCTAGATTAAATGGTTTGGATATTATATTATTAGTTATAACTGAGGCGTTGGGCTTGTTATAAATTATTTTAATCCAATTTATGAAATAACTTCCCATGCCAAATTGAGAAAGAACTCTATAGAGGTAATTATGTTCCACTCTATCGAATGCTTTTTCCGCATCGAGTGAAAGTAAAGCTGTATCGGGATGTTCATAATTTTCATGAATTATATTTAGTACGCGACGGATACCGTGATGGGCTTGCCTCCCTTTAATAAAACCATTCTGATCAGGATTAGAAAGATACGGTAAAAATTTCTCAAGCCTAATTGCTAGTACTTTGGATATTATTTTGGCATCAGAGTTTATAAGAGAGATTGGTCGGAAAGATTCGCATCTAGTGTGAGGTTTCCCGGGTTTAGGTAAGACTGTTATGATCGCGTTTCTCAATGAGGGAGGTAATTCTTTAAAGTTATAGCTTTCCGCTATCATATTATGGAGGGGCTGTAATAATTTGTTTTTAAATATTTTATACAAGTCCATAGGAATCCCATCTGGGCCGGGTGCCTTTCCTGAATTTAGTTTATCTATTGCATTTGAGAGTTCCTCTATAGTTATTGGTATATCCAGTTCTAATTTAGCTGTTTCACTAAGTGTGGGAGTGTTTATTGAATTGAGAAAGGAATTTAACGACTCTTGTGGTATGTGTCCTTTAGACGTATATAATTTTGAGTAATAATCTTTAAAAAGATCATTAATTTTTTGAGGATCGCTAGTATTATCATTTCCAGTTGTAATTTCATTTATTGCCCTCTCATTCTGTATAGCCTTAATGCGCCAGGCTAGAAGTTTCCCTGCCCTCTCTCCCCGATCGTAGTAGGATTGTTTCAATCTGAATATCTCTGATGTAGCTTTATTTGTTGATAGTTCATCATATTTTGCCCTCAATATTAGCAATTCTTTTTGTTTTTCTTTAGAACCTTTTAGATTTATCTCGAGCTCAGTCTCTTTTATTTGTTCTTCAAGTTTTACCATCTCCATATTAGCAATTCTTTTTGTTTTTCTTTAGAACCTTTTAGATTTATCTCGAGCTCAGTCTCTTTTATTTGTTCTTCAAGTTTTACCATCTCCATGAGAGTTTTATTAACTTCGTTTTTTGTGTAGCTCATCATTTGACCTCGTATAAAAGCCTTGAATGCTTCCCATCTGATAGTTGCTGTAGTCTCAGATTTATTAAAGTCAAAGTAATCATCAATATTTTTTTCAATGTATTTCAGAAATTTAGGCATTTGTAACCAGTGTGGTTTTAAACGCCAGATAGGATTACGTCTAATTGCAGTTGAGGGTGAAAATTTAAGTATGCATAATGAATGGTCGGAGATTAATATGCTATTATATGCACAATTTTTAATTCTCGCAACTAAAGAATTTGAAATAAAAAAATAATCAATACAGCTATAGCTATTATGGGTAGTTGAATGGCACGAATATTCTCTCTTTGTTGGAATCTGGATTCTCCATATGTCTCTTAAATTAAGTTCAGACATAAAATGTTGTATAACCTGTCTACTTTTAAGGTGTGCTGAATCTAATCCTGATGATCTATCAAGATTTGGGTCTAAAGTACAGTTAAAGTCTCCAGCACAGACTACATCCCCATGCAAAGCTGTAATAGAAAGAAACAAATTATTATAAAAGTCAGGATCGTCTACATTGGGACCATATAGGTTAACCAAAACAAAGTTTTGGTTCATCAGTGAGGCTTGGATTATTATGAATCTCCCAGCAGGGTCTGTGATAACTTTTTTTATACCAATAGGTAAAGATTTATGAATCAAAATTGCTACTCCCCTAGCATGTGGAGAAAATGAGCTTGAAAAAACTTGACCTGGTCATCTTCTTCTTATGCCCCTTTTCCACCGGTCGGCTCGGGTCGGATGTTACGTCATATGTGCGTCGCAGAGACCCCCTTTCATCCTTTTCCACCGGATATTCCGTGCTAAGCCGCGCGAGATTTCTTGAGATTTTCGGGCTGGTTTCAGAGGTGTACTGAGGCGAGCTCTGGGCGAGCTGACCCGCTCCGGAAGTAGGAAGGAGGAGACTCGAGCAGTTTTCACGGAAGCGAGTGAAGTGATCACTGCAGGACTTTACATGAATAACACGGTAAAAACAATTATTATTTTTAAAATTTATAGCAAAGATGGGTCTTCAGCTGAACGTGTCCTTAATAAAATCACGTATTGCTCAAAACTGCAGGATTTTAAAAAGCAGGTTCGCCACGAGCAACACGCGGCGCGCGGGCGGCTTTATGTCTTTAAATGTAGCTCAATGAACAGATATAAAATATATTTCATAGCTGACTTTATAGTACGAGGGCTCCTGAGCTTAACCACGCTTTAATATTGTCACGTAGTGGTCAAATATGCTGCATTTAAAGTAGTTTCGCTTTGACTTCTTCCAAAACTGTGCTTGCACAACGAAAATAAATTATAAAAATTCGAATTTTATTTCAAATAACTCCAACAGGATACATTTAGTATATGAACATGTTGTGATCACACTGTGTTGTTTAAAAAAAAAAAAACAGTTTCTGGACTAAATTAATCACATTTTTCTTTTACAGTCAACAGAAGAAAATCACCAGAATTCAACAACCTGTGTCATCTTCTGGAGGAAGACGTGAGACACCAGATGGAAATTTGTTACTTCTGTTTGTCACTTCAAACTTTTCCTATTAAACGTTATATTTTCTTAAG
>JBBPBX010060431.1:4270-21447 GCA_038048925.1 Garcialebias charrua
AAAAACAGTAATAACATCTAGGATATGAACTAAGAAAAACATCAACTAGAAATACACTAAGCCCTAGAGTAACCTTAGGACTCTCGCCGATGTTTTTTACACCTTGAATTGTCAGAAGTCTTCAGTGGTACAAGAAACATTTACTCAATTAATAGACCCATTTAGTGTTTGTAAACAAGGACGGCTGCGCGCGCAACGTGGATACAGAAGACTCCACCCACCCAGGCATTTTTCCAAGCATAACAAAGTTGCGGAGTGAATCGAGCTAATTAATTTCCTCCACCAGCAACAAAATGTCAGGATGTTGCGTATATGGTTGTACAAATAGGTCTTCTAAGGAAGGACTGAAGTTCTACCGCATACCTCGAGGCAATCGACCATTTCAAAGCCACCGAAGGAAGCTGTGGCTTCAGGCCATCAAGCGGGTGGATTGGACCGACGACATCATCAAAAACGCACGAGTATGCGGTGCCCATTTTATATCAGGTAAGGTTACTCATCTAGTTTTATTTCACCATAAACCCTGGTTGTCATTAACCATTGTTTTTAAAAACTAGACGCAGTTTAGTGGTGTTAAATTCGGCCGGAAAGTTGGCTAGAAGCTAGTTGCTAATAAGCTAGGACTTTATCAAAAATGCACGAGTATGCGGTGCCCATTTTATATCAGGTAAGGTTACTCATCTAGTTTTCTTTCACCATAAACCCTGGTTGTCATTAAACATTGTTTTTAAAAACTACACGCAGTTTATTGGTGTTAAATTCGGTCGGAAAGTTGGCTAGAAGCTAGTTGCTAATAAGCTAGCTCTTAATAAACAAATGCCTATGTGCTTTATTTTCAGGGGAAATGTCGTTGGATTATCGAAGTCCTGACTTCGTACCGTCTGTGTTTGTGTACACTAAAAGCCAGGGAGCACGAGCGAAGATGGAAAGGTATGGATAATTAGCTTTGGCCTGTCTTTACTATTTTTTTTCTGTTCTGTTGTCATGGTCTTTAGCATACTTTGGTGTAGTGCAGGCTTTGAAATACAGCTCTGTATTAAAAGTAGATGTGTAAATGTTTATTTACTGTGTGTCACTACATCTTCACATATTTTTATTTTAGGTACCAGAGGAAAAAGACGAGAGATGCTGGTGTGCACAAGTCATCACATCAACCCAGCCCTGGCAGTGTCACTTCAGATCAACAACAAGAATCCAACATGGAACATGACCCTGGTACAAATATATTAGGTCCTATCTAACAAACTTTTTAATAAATTGATTGTTTGATTAATTAATTATAGATAGATTTAATATTTCTGAAATACTAGGGCGTCAACCAACATTCTGCTCATATTTTATTCAAACCAGAATGGTTTGCTTGCAGTTTTGACCCCAATGTGTACAGCTAAATATTGTTCACATTTAATCAGCTAAAAAAGAACACACTTCACAGCACAGGCACATTCTGTGTCAGAGCATAAAGTGTTGCTTCCTGCTTTTTGGTGCATTTGCTTACCGTTTCTTTTCATAACTTTCAGCACAAGAAGATGTAGTCCCGAGGACTGAATATGATGATCTGAACCTGAGGCACTGTCAACTTCAGAATGAATATGCCCACCTGCGTCAGGAGTTTGACACGCTACAGGCTGAACATCAAAAGTTAAAACATAAACTGGAAGGATCTCCGTTTTCTTATTCAACTGTTAAGTGCAATAAATTGTCACCTGTCTAACAATAAACAAACAATTTAATTAAATTATAACCTGTGTATTTCTTCAAAATTGTAAATACAGGTATAATGTGGTTCAAAATTAATCCAAATAATTGAATATGACATCAAAAACAGGCTAGAAGCCTACAAAAAAATTAAGATGTTTAATATAAGATTTATTTAAAACAACAAACATCAGATTATTGGATGACTGCAAAGATCAAGGTAAATAACAGACCACCTATAACATCTACGGTGGTACACAACATAAAGTATAAAAAAATCGGACATTTCGAAGTTCTTTATGCACAAAATCTTTTACACTGATAGGGCGTGTGTTTAGTTTTCAGCAGGACAAATGTTTCCTCACATTTCACCTTTAGTTCATTGGGTGTGAGGTCTCTGGATGATGTGCTAAATAAAACTCAGGTAAATCTAGATGCTCCTCATAGTTGTGGTCAGATGAAGCGGTGTACGTGTCACTATTGTCCAAGCTTGTCATCACTGCACAAACTGGGTCCACAGCCCGCAGTTCTTGGATGTCGTCATCTGTCAGCACTGTTAAAAGAACAAACAAATGTAGTTAGGGTGGTATATTACATCCACATCTTCAAAGGTGAGATGAAAATGTAAACGCAGGGCTCCAGACTGCACTTAGCTGGGTTCTATTTTACCTGTGAAGTTCAGACTGTTAAAAATGATTATAGCCACTTCTCTTTTAATAATGATGAAAAATTAAATGTTTTAGTGGCTCAAACAATTTGTAATTAGGAGTAGAGGCCAATGTATGTTATATTATGTTCTGAATGTTTCCTGACCAAGTTCAGACTTTGATTGTAAATAAATAAACATTTCTGATTTTCATTAGATTTTGTAATTCAAGCCACTGTGACCTCTGGATGAATATTTTGGAATATGTAATGACTAAGTTATCTGAGCAATGATAATAAAACATTTTACACTGAAAATTATGTAAAATCTAAAATTTCAGTGGCCTAAAACAGAAGCAAATTATGCATATCAGGAACCAAAATTAACTTACCCTGCCATACAGGTGCAGCTTGCTGTGAGAATGTAGTTCTCCACTTTGTTGACAATTACCCAAGCCTCATACATTGTAGTCTTTGCACCTTGTCTCTGACTGGGGAGGACTTTGGACTTTAAAACACAGAAATCTGCGTCCATATCTTTATAACGCACTTCCTGTACATGTCCACAAACAACGTAGTCATACGCATCGAGTGATTTGTATGCTCGTAGCTTTTCTAACTTCACTTACTAACGTCATACTCCCATTCAGTAACTGTACACGGATCAGGAAGCTGATGGCCATTGCTCAAAGTTAACTTATTAAAGTAAGCTTTGCGATCATTTTACCGATAACACGCTAGCGTAGCTTGATAATACACTACGAGCCGTCATACTGCTGTAGCCACGCTGCGCGCGCAGCTGCTTGATGACGTAGGCTGTAAATGGGTCTATAGTGGTCATAACCAATTTCCTCTTCGATTGTTTATCACAACACACTGACTAACTGATATAAGCTTACAGTCATATATTGAACCCAGAAACAAATGTATACAAGCTCACATGTCTTGATTGTGTTTTAGTGTCCCCTGTCTTTAACCGTACTAATCGCGGTTTCGCCCATCTCTTCATCTCATTTCTTTCTCCAGTGGTCCTATGCGCTGGAGAAACCGAACACAGGCAGCGCGTTCAGCTTGGCCTGGTCGGCAGACGGCACCCAGCTGGCCGGGGCCTGCGGAAACGGACATGTCATCTTTGCCCATGTGGTGGAGCAGCACTGGGAGTGGAAGAACTTTGTCATCACTCTTACCAAGAGAAGAACCATGGAGGTAAAGACAAAGAGCCAGAAACACCTTAATTTAGTTTGTTGCTCCCTTTGTCTTAAAAAAATAAAATAAACTTTAGTATTTTATTTACTCAAGTCGTTTTAATTAATTTGTTTATTTTCTGTTGGGTAGAACAAACTCGTTTTTCAATAGGAGTTAGAATGCATTATGGACAGCCATTATAAACAGTGCCAATAAAAAAAATATATATTCGTGGGATGACACAAAAAGAGTCATCTTAGTTGGCACACACAAGTTTTACATAAATTAACAGTGTTGAATTGTAGCACAGTGTCCTAAAGGCCAAGTTTAGAGAAATTGTAAAAATCTTTTGAAGGATGGTTCTATGGAAAGCTTGTGAACAACTAATTTATGTGTTGGATGGCTCTTTGAGTTGCCTCTGTTTGGAGAAGGTAGTGTTTAATTTTTACTGTACGGATGAGTTCGCAGTTAGCCTGAGCAGGGCTGAGATTAAAGTAGATTGCTGCCATTTTAAAGCAACTTCAAGTCAGAGTCAGAGAATCTTTATTGTCATTCGCACCACATGTGGTACATGTGATGAAACGAGATTATGTACACGGGTCCCAGTTACATCCAACAATAAAATGTAAAAGAAGAACAGTAATAACATCTAAGATATGAACTAAGAAAAACATCAACTAAAAATACACTAAGCACTAATATCCTAGAAAAACATTACTCCAAACAGCAGCACGAACATGAGTCTGTATGAGCAGATGGGCACGAATGAACACAGCAACATGAAACAGATCAGCAGCAACATGATGTGATATTTCGCATTTACAGTATTCTGGTTATTTATTCATGAGTCTAACAGCCTCAGGGTAGAAGCTGTTCCTCAGTCTAGTGGTTCTACACTTAATGCTCCTCAACCTCCTTCCTGAGGGGAGTGGGGCAAAAAGTGTGTGTGCTGGGTGAGTGGGGTCCTTCATGATGCAGGTGGCTCTCTTCCTGCATCTGGAGGTGTAAATGTCTGTGATGGTGGGGAGACTGACTCCAACATCTTCTGTGCAGCCTTCACCACTCTCTGTAAAGCTTTTCTTTCTGCAGCTGTGCAGCCTCCATGCCACACGTTGATGCTGGAGCACAGGATGCTCTCCACTGCACACCTGTAGAAGGAGGTGAGGACTGGGCTGCTCAGACCAGCTCGTCTCAGCCGTCTGAGGAAGTAGAGTCTCTGATGAGCTTTGTTGATCAGGCTGGTGGTGTTGTTGGTCCAGCTGAGGTTATCATTCATGTGTACACCCAGGTACTTGTAGCTGGAGACCACTTCCACCACTGATCCACCTATGTTCAGTGGGGTGTGGGTGTGTTTGTTCCTTCTGAAGTCCACAATCATCTTTGCACCAGCTCTCCAGGTGTTCCACCGCCTGGCTGTAGCTGGACTCATTGTTTGTGATGCATCCCACCACAGCCAAGATGGCCGCGCTCAGACCGGCTGCAGCTTCACGGGCTCCTGGTTCATCCCTAGTTTTATCTGCAGTGGAAGTGGTCTCCAGCTACAAATACTTGGGTGTACACTTGAATGATAATCTCAGCTTGAATGATAATATCATCTGCAAACTTTACAATATGACAGCCTGTATGGGTAGCTGCACAATTATGTGAGCAGAGTGAACAGGAGAGGGCTCAACACACATCCTTGAGGAGAGCCAGTGCTGAGGGTTATGGTGGAAGAGGAGGTCGTGGATCCTCACTGACTGTGGTCTGTTTGTTAAGAAGTCTAGGACCCAGTTACAAATGGAGGGGCTTAGTCCAAGTGTGGATAGTTTGTCCATCAGGGTTTGGGGGATCATGGTGTTGAAGGCAGATGTGAAGTTCACAAAGAGCAGACGGACGTAGGAGTCCTTCTGTTCCAGGTGGGTGAGAGCAGTGTCACAGAGGAGATTGCGTCCTCTGTTGATCGGTTTTTGAGGTATGCATACTGATGAGGGTCCTCGTTGATGTTGATGGATGTTTTTATGTGGGTCATGACCAGTTTTTCGAAGCATTTGGCGACTATCTGGGTGAGGGCCGAAGTCAAGTCAAACACTTGACTTATTGTGGATTTTACACATAAAGCAACCCAATATGTTTTCCAAGAACCCAAAACAGAAAAAAAAACTGTAAATTTGAATGTACATACACATCTGTACATACAGAATCCTAAAAGTGCTAATACAGAATGCATAATCAAATAAAAACAATAATCATAAACTTTCACAAGGAGGACCGTTTTGAACTTTTTCTTAAAGATATTAGTAGTGGTGTCTTTACTGCGTTGCATTTCATTAGAGCACAGGTACAAAAGTTAGCTTCTGCTGATTTAGAAAAAGTACAAGGTCTGATTAAATGGTCACAATGATCTGGGGTATGAGTTGTCATGTCTCTTATGTACTGAGGTGTGCAGCTTCATATACAAGAAACAAGATGGTCAAAGTGGTTCTGCTTTCTGTCTCTAAATCCTTAAAATAGCTCACACGCGCATTATCAACCTTTACACACATTTTGCAGTGCACGTTTATTCCAGTAGGCATCAATCCAGTCAGAAATAAACCATTTCTCCAAACTGTGGCTGTTCAAATAGCTACGACAGGTGAGGTTATTTGTTTGTAACTTTTCCACAAAACCCCACTTCAGAAAGTTTAAGCTGTTGCTTTAAGGACGTCTTGAGAAGCCGACGCCTAGTTTTTGGAAGTTGTGGCCATTTATTAATATAGCGCGACCCTCTCAGAGCACCAGTGTGCACCCGTTTGACGACAATGGTCAGCCTGTGTAGCTGCCGTCCTTGCTCCTCCACTCCCTACTGTTTAAACTCACAATAAACCGCAAGGTAGCATTTACATGCAGTTAACACACCCAAGTGTACACACAGACACACACACGAATAGAAACAAGGTCACACACGTGCACCAGCACACATGTGCACACATCTGCTATCAACAAGTGCAGTTTGTTTAAAAGCAAACAATGTTCGGTCATCGGCCGTTTATTTCCAGCCTCGCTGGCACATTTTCAGTCTCCCTCCCTCTCCTCTCCTCACCATCCGTTATAAAAGTGCACATCTGCCAGTAGTTTGTGAATCAGCCGGCCAAAATTACCACCTCGCGGTCAAATGTTATTTACTCCTGGTTGTGTTGCATGTAAATTTAGATTGGTGCAGGGGAAGAAGATTTGTAAAGCAATAAAAATAACTCCACCTTTCACCTGATGCTTGAAAAAGCCCCTTCAGTCATTTACACAGAACTGTTTTTCTGTGCTAGTTCAAAATAAAGAATATGTGCACTTGATTTCTTTCAACTATCAAATTAATCTTTCGAGTAAAGTTTACCCTGTTTAGGGAATCTCTATAATGTCAAACAATCCATTTTTGCTTCATCTTTCGGCCTTGTTCCTCTTCACAGGTGAGGAATGTGTTGAATGACGCGGTTGACATTTTGGAGTTTAGAGATCGCATCATCAAAGCGTCTCTTGCATTCGATCACCTGGTGGTTGCCACTTCCCTCCAGTGTTACGTCTACAGGTCAGTGATTTTTCGTTCGCTCCTCTTTTTTTTAGCTTCTCATCTTGTTTGTAGTTGTCTAGTAGTTTTTCATCTGATAGAGTCACAGTTTCTAGGTTTTGTGCAAATTCATGATTGCTGCTTATTTTTGCTACCAGAACCTGCAGCATGATGAGATTTTATGCCATTCAGCTTGAAAAACTCAAAATGTGCAGCTGAGATCTTACCAAAGAAGGTTGCTATAGAAAAACAAACAAAATCACAATGTTGATCTGCATAATGTCAGTGTGTTTTTAAAGCGCTGTGAAATATGATGCAATCATTTTTACATTATATTGCTGGATGCATCACACAGAAACCAGATGCGTTTGTCACAGAGAACTAAGAGCAAAATGATCATCTGTTCAAAGATTGTCGCTGTGCTTTTCCTCATTAATGATCGTTATTTGTCCTTGTCTATCACTGATATTTTCATGCTCCGTATGTAGATTTATCTCCCCCTTTTTATTGATACTTCCTCAGGGTTGTGTTGCATACAGCAGGGCTTCTCTGTTCTTTTCTTGCTATTTGCACCACTGCAAATGTTGGTTTTTGTTGTGACGGCACCAAAATCTCTTGACACATATGTTCTTAAAGCCAAATGGCAGAGGTCCATCTGATTACTTGTTTTTTGAGAGTTCAAATCTTTACGCCTTAATTTTCCTAAATCCGCTAAAGGCAAGTGATTTATTTCATAAAAATATATACCGTATTTTGCGCCATACACGTTGCACCGCCCTATAAGCGGCATTGGTCCAAATATATCTAATAAAGTGGAAAAATCCATAAATACGTTGCTTCGCCATATACGTCGCTTTGCCATATACGTCGCTTCTATTTTGCGTCACCGCTGTTCTGTTACACGTCACCGCTGACAACCTGGAAATATGGGCCGGTGTGCCAAAAATCGATTGGCTGCCAAATGGCATCTGCAGGAGTGTGCACAGGAGGACTTAACAAGAATTTAACATGATTAACACTTAAAAATAAATATTTGTTTGCTCAAAATTATAATAAAGGTGTGTCTCAGTCTAACGTTTGCTTAATAAATTAACTTTGATGGTCAAATCAGCTGTATTTCAAAAGCCAATATGCGAAAGTAGGAATGCGCAGAGGGACGAGTCGCTATTCATTCCTTTGAAATTTAACAAGATAAGTACCTAAACAATTATTTGTTTGCTCAACTTTATTGTAAAGGTGTGTCTCAGTTGAACTTTTACTTAATAAAAGGACTTTCATCCATCCATCCATTATGTTTTACCCGCTTCTTCCATTTTGGGTCACGGGGGTCGCCAGTGCCCATATCCAGGAATCACTGTGCAAGGGGCGGTGGACACCCTGGACAGGTTGCAAGTCCATCCCAGGGACACATAGAGACAAACGAGACAAACAACCATTCACTCTCTCACTCACACCTAGGGACAATTTAGAGTTACCAATCAGCCTAACATGCATGTTTTTGGTCTGTGGGAGGAAACCAGAGCACCTGGAGAAAACCCACGCATGCACAGAGAGAACATGCAAACTCCACACAGAAAGGCCACCGGACCGGGACTTGAACCAGGGACCTGCTCACTGAGAGGCAGCAGCTCTACCAGTTGCGCCACTGTGCCAATAAAAGGACTTTATAATAATGTCACAAAATGTCATCACTGTACAGTATACTGTATTTCCATACAATGGCGAAATTAGTCTCTGCATTTAATCCATCCACCACCAGGTGGTGCAGTGGGCATCTATTGAAGGCGCCTGGGGGGCAATTTGGGGATGAGGTGTGCTGCCCAGAGACACCACAAGGTATGCAGGGACCGGGGATTGAACCTGGGACTTTCGGGTCCCAAGCTGGCTGCCCTGCCTCTACACCATCTTGGCCTCCAATGGTCAAATCAGCTGTATTTCAAAAGTACTTGCTGCCTCGGTGCTCCGGAAGCACACAGAGGAGGAGGAAATCAGGAAGGAGCAACACTGCGCATTTCTTTGAAATTTAACAATATAAGCACCTAAAACAATTATTTGTTTGCTTGACATTATAACAAAGGTGTGTCTCAGTTGAACTTTGACTTAATAAATGTACTTCAATGCTTAAATTAGCTGCATTTTGCCAGGGCGGCACAGCAAAATGCTCCAAGCGCGCAGAACAAAGGTGGTAGTCTATAGCAAGCCGATTGTGTCATTAATAGCCACTTTTACCTATTATGTGACATAAGGGCATGCCATATAAATCAAGTGCCATCTAGCGGCTCAAAATGGTAGTGTTAAATATTTTCAGTCGGAATGAAAATATGTCAACCTAGCCTGGTTTAAACCAGACCCTTGTCCTTCACTTCGCTTTGGACTAGGGTCTGGCATCTCTGCCATAGACAACGATTTCTCCTGGAGATTTTTGAATGGACCAATCAGAGAACAGGAGGCAGAGTTTTGTTAGTTTAGTCTGGTGAGGTCCAGGCTATTCAGATAAATTGCTCAGAAACCACTCGGTGGATATTTTTTCTGCCACCAGTGTGTAATTATATGTCTTTAATTTACTGACTGTTGGCCTAGATGAAACATTTGAGATAAAATTCGATTTTTTATCATTTATTTTCGTAGCGCACCCGAGGCTGTTTGGAAAATATCAAACCGAAACTATTTAATATCCAGCAGATTTGACCATTTCGTGAATTGATTTAGGAACTGTTAAGCTCAGGAACACTTCTGATATAACGTCAGCGGTGAAATATATTTTTTCTCAGCAGAGAAATAATAGTTTTTTACCTTGTTTTGATGAAAATTCGTTCGTGGCGGCAGCCATTTTGAATGACGACGTCAGTCGACATCGTTCAAAACTCCGCCTTCTGCTCTCTGATTGCTCAGGAACACTTCTGATATAACGTCAGCTATGAAATATATTTTTTCTCAGCAGAGAAATAATAGTTTTTTACCTTGTTTTATTGAAAATTCCTTCGTGGCGGCAGCCATTTTGAATGACGACGTCAGTCGACGTCGTTCAAAACTCCGCCTTCTGCTCTCTGATTGGTCCGAACAAAAATCTACCGGAGAAATCCTTGTGGGTGGGTGCAGTCCCAGACTGTGCAGTGAAGGGAAATGAGAATTGAGCGGAGCTGTGCAGGAAGGCGAGGGCCAGGCTAATGTCAACCCAAATTGGTTTATAAATATGGGGAAAATCCATAAAAACTTCACTTTGGTCTATAAGTTGCAGGGCAGGCAAATTATGAAGAAAAAAAAAACGTCATAGGGTGAAAAATATGGTAACTGTCAGTAAAACTGAATTTAAAGCAAAATATAAGACTTTTTGTACCCCATTGCTGAGCGAAAAGGAGGAATTGGAAATCCCCTCCGTCCTTTCTTCCATTTGTCCATCGGTGAATGTTGTGAACGAGATAACTTGAAAAACAAGTAAAGTACCGTATTTTCCGGAATATAGGTTGCACCGGAATATAGGTCGCATTGTCCAATTATTGCCAAAAAATTGGAAAAATCCGTATATAGGTCGCACCTGAATATAGGTCGCACCTACATCAAAATGTGGACCGTGTTTAGCTCTGCTGCAAATGTCTGCCACAGGAGCGCACAGCAAGGCTTTTAAGAAGATTAACACTTAAAAACAATTATTTGTTTGATAAAAATTATAGCAAATATGTGTCTGAGCTGAACTTTTCTTTAATAAATGAACGTAATTGTGAAATGAGCTGGATTTAAAAATTTGTTTCGCTACGTCTGATGAAACAAAACGTGCACGCGCAGCACCAGACATGCAGTAGCAGCGAACAGACCTGCATGTACCGGTATTTTAATTTTAGCAGGATAAACACCTAAAAAAATATATTTGTTAGCTGACATTATTGTAAGAGTGTGTCTCAGTTTAATTTTTGTTAATAAATGATTACAAATCAGCTTATTTTATAAAAAGCCATAAATAGGTCGCACCTGAATATAGGTCGCAGGGCATGCAAAAATGATAAAAAGCCGCAACCTATATTCCGGAAAAAACGGTACTGACTTTCATTCTATTGTGTAGCTGTATACGTAAGACAGGTTCCTTTTAAAATCCAAGATGATCGCCAACTTCAGATACAGATACGTGTCCTCCTTGTAATTCTGCTATTAGAGATCTTTATTTTTAGCATTTTATCCTTATCAATGTGTGTGTGTGTGTGTGTGGGGGGGGGGGGTCCACATATTGTGCAGTCAGGGTGAGCTCACCTGCAACCAGTTTCCATTTTTTAAAATCCTTTCAAAATTAACAACAATGGCAAAAACAGACACTTCCTGTTTCACTTTTCTTTTTTTCCCCCCTCCAGGAGTGGTGTAGGCAGTAAGTAAAAAAAAAAAAGCCCCCTCCTGACTGAACTCACCATTATGAAACATCTTGTTTTGCCACAACAAAGTGACCGTGAAAGCTGCAGGAATGTTTCAATTTGGCCATTTCTACTAGAAATCAAATATTCAATAATCTGTTTATTGTATGTATTATTCAATGCAATAAAACAAACAAATTGAAAAGGTAACAGATCATTGTAATACTTGGTTTATTTACAGAATGACTTTAATTGCTGGATGTCCAGCCCCTGTGGTGCTGGCTTTCAGTAGCTGTGCCCCCTGAGCAGTTTTGTTCACTAGCCCTGATCTAAACTATTAAACCTAAATAATTTTAGCACCACACATATATGTACTGTACAGTATGGCAACATTTTATATGGGTAGTCACCAGTTCTGCAGACCAGCAGCTTGGTTCCCGTCGGGCTCGGTTCCGGTTCTGCAGACCTACCCTGCAGCGATGAAGCCCACCGCCCCGTCCAGGTTGATTGAGCTTCAGGATTATGTGTAACTTTCCTGCCACTTCTGTGAGCTTCACAGATAGATCGCTACTTCTGACTTTGCGCTGCAAAACTTTCCCTCCATTTCGGCAGAAAGCAGCAGCCGGAAGCACCGTTGGTTTCTGGGCTGTGTAGTTCTTTTTTGATTGGTCTTACAGTGTAAGCTTATTGAGAGAAAACTACAAAATGGCGGCGCCTGTCCCAAGTTTTTTTGTTTTGTTTTGTTTTGTTAACTTTTTATCCCGTGCCATCCCAGTCTTGTGAGTAATATTAAAGTTGACAATCGTTGAAAAACCGCAAAAGAGCGAGTCCACGAAAGTGGAACCGCGAAGTAGCGAGGGACTACTGCACTTAAGATTTTACTCGGACTTTTAATGATGTCTTTTTTATTTTACACATATTTCAAACAGACAGTCACTGCTCGTTACAACCTTTCACCCCTTCTGCTGAGATGCGACGATGTAGTGAATCACTGGTTCATAGCCGTATCTTAGTTATGAACAGTCTTCTCTTTCTTTCTGCCCCAAAGTTAAAAGTGTGATTTTTCTGTTTATCTGCAACAGCTCAGGAAACTGGAATACTCCTCTCATCTTTGATCTGAAGGAGGGAACGGTCAGCCTCATCCTGCAAGCAGAGAAGTAAGTCGTCCACCTCCGAGAGCTGTGCAACAAGAGACAGAACAGGCTGTTGGATCGTCTGTCAGCTTCTCTAATGCTCCATTTCTCTTCACTGGCCACTCATCAAGTAGCAGACACACACACACACACACAGGGTGTACTCTAGTTATTCCCTGTCATACAATAAGGCTGAGAGTGAAACCACTGGGGGAAATTAGATTAATATGGAGTAGCTCTTGTGCAATTCTCCAGTGCCTTCTCTGACACTCAGCAAAGAGCTAAACTGATTAGTAGCTATTCTGTAATCGCAGCTGAGTTCGATACATCTTGCTTAGTAAGTTAATGCTGCATTAATGTGCGATACGTTATAAATCACCTGAACGTGTCAGTTAATTATCTCTTTATTCTTTTACATCCTAACATTTTATCTGCTTCACTTTTCCCTTTGCCCGTCGTTATTCCTCCCAACGCTACCGTTCTCATCCATTGCGGTGCATCACTCCACTCTCTTCCACTGTGTCATCCTCTCGCAGACTTTTTTTACTGGTGGACGGATCAGGGTTGTATACGTTCTCCTATGAGGGTCGATTAATATCCTCCCCGAAGTTTCCCGGAATGAGGGCCGACATCCTAAACTCTCAGGGCATCTCTCTCAGCAATGACACGCTCGCCGTCCGAGACAAGAGCGATGAAAAAGGTGAGAAGGCCTCTTTGACGGCATTCGTTAAGAACAGTGTGCTTTTATCATTTCTCTTTCCTTCCCAACAGTCATCCTCTTCTTTGACGTCTTGACTGGAAAAGCTCTCAGTGAAGGGAAGCCCTTCACACACAAGGTGAGTAATTCTTTCCCCTCGTTAAGAGCAAATGGGTTTAGGAAGCATCAGCCCAGCTTCTTTTTTTTTTTTTAGACTGAAGATTAAAAAGTCATCTCTGCTGCTTATGTTTGCTGTGCAGCTACATCTGAAAATGAAAAAAAAAATCATAATCTAGATAGATACAAACAATCAGGGTTGAATAAATTAAATATATTTCAGTCATGGCACCAAACATATTTTCCCGACTATAGGTCGCACCTTTTTGCCTAATTTGCATGCCCTGCGACCTATAGAGAGGTGAGACCTATTTATGGATTTTCCCCCATGTTTTTAGACCCATTTTTGGCTCAGATATGACCGTTTTTCTTTTTGGCCAAAAATGGTGCAGTACCACTTTTGGCCGCTAGGGGCGCAGGCACCAGAACCGTAGTGGCTGGCATCCTCCCACCGTCAGCTGAAGCTGCTGAGGACTCATGCCGGGTACCCACGGAACGCGTCTGGAGCATCAGAAACGCTCTTGCCGCCCCCTTTTGTCCGCTTGTCACCAGAATCTGTTCACACTGAAGACGCATCTGATGACGCGTAATGGGAGGAGCGTCTGGCTCCTTTTCCGGTTGTTTCTTGTACACCGAGCAGATAAAATCAGCTGTACGTGAGCCTCGTTACTACTTGAGTGGGTTTTCTACGAGCCGAACTGCAGCTCCAAAAGTCTTTGTTGAGATTAAAACGTTTTTTTTTATGTTTGGGGTGATCGTACGCTCGAGCGGACAGCGGCAACTGTAAAAATGCCAAGTTTCTTACCGGAGGCTGGTTTCTTCATGGAGGCTCGTTGGGGTAAGTTTAAAAAGTCCAAAAAAAGTCCCGTCGTCGTTGCGTCATCACATAGCAGAGTCTCTCCCGATTGGTTGCTGTGACGCGTCGAGCGTCAAAAGTTCAAATATTTGAACGTCGGCGTCGGCTGCTTCGGACGCATCGCGTGCGCGGAAAAGAACTGCTGCGCGCTGCCGCGCCACTTGAAAAGCTCAAAACGCGCCGCTTCACGATTTGCCGCGCCTCAGCATAGACTTTCAATGTAAACCGGCCGCTTCCGCTGCCCGAAACGCGTTCGGTGGGTACCCGGCATCAGACAACGGTGAGGAGGAGGAGATGGAGGGACAGGGACCTTTGACGATGGGAAACCTTCCTCGTTCTCTGGCTGAACTTTTTGCAAGCGACGCAGAGGACAAGGAATTCGAAGGGTTTGAATAAACAATTTATTTGAATAAAAACCGTAAAATAAATATCTGTTTCTGTCATCTTTATGGGCGGGTGAGCGTGTAGTAATTTTAAAGCCGCTTTATTTATGTTGTAACCGTCAAAGTGCATTTATTAACAAAAGTTAAACTGAGACACACTCTTACAATGTCTGCTAACAAATCTATTTTTTAGGTGTTTATCTTGCTAAAATTAAAATAGATGCAGGTCTGTTCGCTCGCTCACAGCAGGTCTGCTCTGTGGGTGTGCGCACTGGTTTACGTGGTAGCAAAACTATTTAAATTCAGCTGATTTGATCATTATAATCATTTTATTAACAAAAGTTAAACTTGAGACACACTCTTACAATAATGTCAGCTAACCAATATATTTTTTAGGCGTTTCTGTTGTTAAATTTTAACGAAATACAGGGTTTCCGTCCGCTGCGTGCACACATATCATCAGACGTAGCGAAACAAATGTTTAAATCCAGCTCATTTCACAATTACGTTCATTTATTAAGGAAAAGTTCAGCTCAGACACATATTTGCTATAATTGTTAGCAAACAAATAATTGTTTTTAAGTGTTAATCTTCTTAAAGCCTTGCTGTGCGCTCCTGTGGCAGACATTTGCAGCAGAGCTAAACACTCGGACCACATTTCCGGGTTGTCTCAGCGGTGACGCGTTACGTCAGCGGTGACGTAGGTGCGACTTATATAAAGGTGCGACCTGTTTATGGATTTTTTTCCAATTTATTGACAATAATTGGACAAAGCGACTTATATAAAGGTGCGACCTATAGTCCAGAAAATACTGTAGGCTGAAAATATTGATATTTATATATTTTTTTGTTTCTGTAAAACAGGATTCACAAACTTTTCAGCTATTGACCCATAAAACATACGGTAAGCAGAAACGACATGTGACCACCTCAGCTGCCACATGTTGAAGATTTCTCTAAGGTATTTAAACAATAGTACAGCGACAACACTAGCACTTTGAGATTTTTATTAATGAAAAGTGCATTATAAATGGAATTCATTATTATTAACACAAACAGCCATAACAACCTTTATGTAATTTATTCATTTCTCACTGTTTTTATCTTTCAAAAATAGCTAAATTTTCAATTGTGAATATTTTTTGCATTTACCGTACTTTCCGCCGTACACGTCGCACCACCGTATAAGTTGCATCAGTCCAAATATGTCTAATAAAGTTGGAAAAAAAATACGTCACTTCACCATATATTTCAATTCAGTTTATTTATATAGCGCCAAATCACAACAAAGTTGTCTCAGGGTACTTTACAAGAACATTCACATACATAGAATAGCCAATTAGTAAAGTTTTCTCTCTAAGGAATCCAGCAGACAAGTTGAATCTTGGCTTCATCACGGTCTCCCATCCTGAGCCAGCACAGTGGCAACAGTGGAAAGGAAAAACTCCCTTTTAAAAGGAAGAAACCGCTAGCAGAACCAGGCTCGGGACAAGCAGCCATCTGCTTTGACCGGCTGGTTTGAGAGGACAGAAAGGAGAGACAAATGAACACAGAATGGTCGCTCCAGATAGAGGTCCAGATGTACCTGAAAGACAAAAAAACACAAGTTAAGGATAGAAAAATTTATTGCAAATACAAAACAGGTTGAGCAGAGTAAGTAAAGACAGTAGCAGAGTGAAAAAGTGTGGTCAGTTTGTCCTCCAGCAGTCTAAGCCTGTAGTAGCATAACTAAGGGACAGCTCAGAAAACCCAAGCCGACCCTAACTATAGTATTTATCAAAAAGGAAAGTCTTAAGTCCAGTCTTAAAACTGGACAATGTGTCAGCCTCACAGACAGAGATTGGAAGTTGGTTCCACAAGAGAGGAGCCTGAAAGATCTTCCTCCCATTCTGTTTTTGTAAATTCTATGACAAGATCTGTAATATAAGATGGAGCTAGGTTGTTGAGGGCCTTGTAGGTCAGAAGTAGGATTTTGAATTCTATTTTGGACTTGACAGGGAGCCAATGGAGAGAAACTACAACTGGAGAGAAATGAGCTCTCCTACTAACTCCAGTTAAGACTCTGGCATCAGCATTTTGGATCAATTGAAGACTTTGTAAAGAAGTATTTGGACACCCAGATAATAAACCATTGCAATACTGTAGTCCAGTCTAGATGTGACAAATACATGAACCCGTTTTTCTGCATCATTTTTAGACAAGATGTTTCTAATTTGAGCAATATTACGCAGGAGGAATAAGGCTGTTCTAGTAACGTTTTTAATGTGGGGGATAAAAGACATGTCCTGATCAACAAAAAAAAGTATAAGTCACATCTTATACTTTTTCACAGGGGCGGCCGTGGTGTAGTGGTAATGGCAGTCGTCCCCCGATCGGAAGGTTGGCGGTTCGAATCCCGGTTCCCCACACCATGTGTTGTTGTGTCCTTGGGCAAGACACTTAACCCCGAGTTGCTCCCGGTAGGACTGGAAAGCGCCTTGCATGGCAGTCTGCCGCTACCGGTGTATGAATGTGTGTATGAATGGGTGGATGGTTGGTATTGTAAAGCACTTTGGGGCCCCTCATAGGGAGCTGGAAAGCGCTATATAAATAAGCTACATTTACCA
>JBBPBX010060432.1:8483-21446 GCA_038048925.1 Garcialebias charrua
CCCCCGCGCCACTCATGTCGACCACCTGTGCCACGCAACGCGCCCCACGCAACCACGCCACGCGCCCCCCCCCGCCACTCATGTCGACCACCTGTGCCACGCAACGCGCCTCGCGCAACCATGCGCGCCACTGTCGACACACACACACACACACACACACACACACAGCACCGCAGAGAAAAAGCGAAACCAGCTTATTCAGTCGTTTCATGTCATGTTTTATTTAAGCTGCCTGTTGACTGCGGGCGCACTGTCATCTGTGTTCTGAGTGTGGATCATCGCGCGTCTTGCAGTCAGTCTGCTCATCCATCTCGCAGACTGACCTCCTGTCCGTGCTGCGGCGAGACGTTTGTTTGAAGCCATTTTCAGATCAAACCATTTATTCTTGATTTCTGATACTGTACGACCCACGGGAGACACAGCATGCACTACAATATTAATATGAAGTTAACTGTAGTTTCGAGACATTTTAAAATGCTTCTGTTCAAAAACACATCCGACACTTGCGGGGGGTGGGGGGGCAGCGGTGCGCTCTTCTGAATGAGTGAAACTAAATGTAACACAGTACACTAAAATTAGAGATATTTGACCATCCGACACCTGCGGGGGGGTGGGGGGGTCGCCACAGCGCCACTGAGAGCAGATCTCCGAACGCGTGAAGTTCTCCTTTTACTTCATGAGTTTGAATGAATGGACACTTCCTGCTGTCAGAAGGCAGGAAGCGTGGCCTTATATGGTGTTATGAGGGGTGGGAATTATGTAAATTACCCTCACGCGAGCACGCGCAGGTGAGTAGAACAGGTGGAATTCATCACCTTTAAGCAGCCCGTTTACACGCTTTTCCTGTGGATAGAAGACTTTGTTGGATCTGACGTGGCATGTTCGTACGAACGCTTCGTACGAACAAAAGTAGGAGACATATAGGATAAGAATAAGAACATTTTCGTGCATGAGGGCCAATGTCTATGTTTAAGAAAAAGATTAAAACTAGATTTTTGAATAAATATTCATAAGTTGGTTTATATCCTAATTACTATACTGTATATGGTTTAGTGTGATGAGTTATTTATCATGTAATTTTTTTTATATGTGATTGGTGTTTGAATTAATTGTGTTTAAGAAGGGGCAGATATAATAAGATTTTTTTCTTCTTCTGCTTCCTTTCATTTCATGTATTGTTTTGTTTCTCGTTGTTCTGTAAATAGTTTTCTTGTGTTTTTTTTAATGTCTGAAATGAATAAATAATAAATAAAAAAATATGGATGCAGTTAGAGAAGACATGGAGGTAGTTGGAACGAGGACAGAGTGATGGAGGATGACTCACTGTGAAGAACCCTGAAGAGAGGAGGAGAAAAAGAACAAGAATATTGCGTCTTAAATGGGCTCATCCTGATTCTGTTCTCTTTTACTTTTTAATAGAATTTTATTCAGTAAAAATATGAATTTTCTTTTTGCTTTTTATCTATTTGAGCTACGTTTGGTTCGTTGGTGTTATGGTTCATATATAAAGTCTCAGAAACTAATTCAAGATCATTTTTGTGTCCAAGGCCAAAACACCATCTCAGAATGATCTTTCATCCAAATCTGTCTATTTTAAGAACACAAAACTAACAGATACAGACCTTTATTTTTTTTATTAATTTTTTTGCTTTAACATTAGATTTTATGTGTGAAAAAGCTGGCTTCGTGGATTTTGGGAATTTTAATCATATTAAATAAGAATAAAACAGAAGCTGTTTGGGGTGATCAGGTGAGCATCCTGACCTGTGATGAAGGCCGGGACTCCCCAGCCGATCAGGTAGTAGAACCTCATCGGTCCGTAGTTGATGTCTCGCACTTCGCTGATCATGCGGTAAACATGCAGCCCCTCCAGGAAGAGCCAGGAGAACGAGCAGAGGTAGAAAAAGTGCAGCAGGATGGCGATGACCGTGCAGAGAAACTGTCGGCGAGAAGAACGGTTAAAACGCTCTGAGCTGAAAATCCTTCAGGAGAAAAGAGGTCAGAGGTCAGAGGTTACCGGGTTGTCGGCTTGGTTGATGCCCAGGACGAAGACGAGCTCGGACAGAAAGAGAGCCGAGGATCCGTTGTTGATGATGCTCGTCTTGTTGCTCTGCATGGCTCTGAGGCACAGGAGGAAGACTGTGGTGAGGAAGAGGAAGCCCAGCGTCACTCCGGCCGTGCTCCAGGTCAGGATTTTAATGGGCAGGATCTCTCCGTTCTGAGACAAACATCAGGTTCAGTGGTTGAACGTGTGTGTGTGTGTGAGAGAGACCCTCAGGGTTCCTCACCTCCCTCCTGGAGACGTCCATCAGCACAGCGAAGCTGGTCATGTGATAACACTGGCAGCTGATGTGGCTGCTGTTCCTGAACACCACCTCGCAGCCTTTGGCCGACCAGCCGCCGTTCCCAGAACTGAAACAACAACACACCCTCAGAACCACACACACACATACACACACACACATAGCCTCTCAGTTTGGTGTGTCCAGGACTCACAGTATGGTGTGGTTCCAGAACACACAGATGGGCTTCGAGCGCTCCTCGGTGGCGACCAGCCGGAACTGCACGGTGATGGGTTTGTCCAGCGGGTGCTGCAGCAGCTCGTCGTTGTCGTGAACCGTGATGCTGACCACCGGCGTGTTGATGACCGGACGCTTCGGTACACTGGGAGGGGGGATAAGAAACAAGAAAATAGAATGAAAAATAACGCTTCAGAAAAACATCAAATATATATAGGTAGTCCTCGACTTACGACGGTCTTGAGTTATGACGTTTCGCGGTTACGTCACGCATCTCTCATAAAAAAAAAAATAAAAAAAATTATTTTGAAATTTTTATTTAAAAAAGCAGAGTTCCTTCCGGTTTTGATGGCAGAAGCAGCAAGCACTCAGTGAAAAATACAGGCGGCCCAGCGGAGGGATACAGAGCTGTACCCAGGCGGAGCTCCAGAGAGCAGGAGGCTGGGTTTGGACGAAGCGAGTCCGATCAGCGGTTGCTGCTGTCGGACACGTGAGCTAATAATGCTTGGTGCACATCCTGGAAGTGCCAGAGCTCCGGAGAGCAGGAGGCTGGGTTTGGACGGACCAACCTTACTGTAAATGCTTGGACCGAGCTGGACGACGGTTTTACGCCGTAAACGCAATCGAGAATACGGTGGATTTATGGAAGAAAACGGCCTCCCCAGCTTCCCAGTAAGAAATTAACTCTTTTTTTCCTTCATTATGGTTCCAAAATGTATGTGTATTTTGATAATTATGTAGGGTACTGTGTTAGGATAGGCTAAGTGCTTGGTAAAATACAGTACTGTATGTATAAGGTGCAGTTTGGACATATGTTCAGAGTTACGTTGAAATTCGCTTTACGATGGAGCGGAACTCCGTCGTAAGTCGAGGACTACCTGTATGTATATATTTTCATTTACCCTTTATTTATACAGGTTATCTCATTGAGCCACAAGAACTCATTTTCAAGAGAGACCTGTTTTAGGGAGCAGAAGGTGGGGGTTAAGGGCCTTGCTCAGGGGCCCAGAGCAGGGCAAATGGGGGTGGAGGCAGGTGTGGGTGTTTCACTTTTCCACCCACATTTTGATGTTGTTGGCACCGGGGCTTGAACCGGCGATCTTCCGATCACAGGCCCACCTTCTCTAACCACTGTGCCACCACTTCCCACAAATATAAAACTAAATGTGAGGAGAGTTCTGTTTTGATGTTTACTGATGTGAAACTTTCATACAAATCCAATTAATGGCTCATGAGATATTTTGCTAACAGAGTGACCAGGTTTAGTCCAACAGTTAGTCCAGACAGATCTGGATCTCGCAGTACAAGTTGTGATGACTCTCAGCTACTACCACACCAAACTGTAGCTCAAGATCTGAACAAAGGGACTGAGCTTAAACCATTTTTGTGTTGGATAAAGTCAATTAGATGTGGCGTCCATCTTGAATCAGGGTGACTCCAAAGTTAAATTAATTGTACTTGAATATCTAAAGAGAGATTCATTCAAATCTGCCCAGTGGCTCATGAGATATTTTGCTCACAGGAAAACAAAGTTCACAAAAAACACGCTGTTAGCATCACTGAAACATCAATATCACAAAGGGTTGCAATAAATAAATAAATAAATTCTTTAGTTTGTAGCAGGTCACTTTTGTAAATGAGTCCACGAGGCTCAATGAGATTTACCCGACTAAATAAAGGTTGAATGAAAAAATCACAAACTCAAGCTGCGTGATGGTATGTTGTTTGGTAATCTGATACGCCACCGCCCCCTGATCTAAAAGCTCACAGCTGATGGAGGCTGAAATGTTGAAATCTTCATATCACATTCAAAAAAGTTACAGCTGCGTGTTCTCCTGGAATCATACAGTCCTACCTTAAAGTGTTTGTTTATAATAAGCTACAAAAAAAAAAAAACTGGAGAAATCTGCATTTCTTGTGAAAACGCTGAGGTCTGAACAGACGTGATGTTAGCAAAATAGTAGCTAAAAATTTTAATGCATGAAATCATTAACTTTAAATTAAAAATAACTCATAACATAGCTAAATGTAAGTGTGGGGTGGGGACTTAAAATAGCAAAACAGAAGCTAAAGACTAAATGTGGCAAAACAGTACTTAAATGATCCAATTACCAAAATAATAGCTAAAAGCAAAATGGAACAAAACAGCCTCTAAAACAAAAATGCTTTAACAAGCCTAACCTGCTGCGCATCCTTTCCAGCCTAATCCCTTTGTCTTGCCAATCGGTACAAGTCCTTCTCGCCCTCTTTAGTGTCCGGCCTCCCATATAACTCATCACACGCTTTCTGCTTTGCCTTTGCCATAGATAAAAGTTAAAAACAGCGAGACCATAGCTAAAAGCTAAAAGGAAGATCAAACTAGAGCAAGTAAACTGAGGTAGATTTTGTAGAACGACGAATCTGGAGACTTTAATGTAATTCTATGAGAAGATTTTGTATAAATAAAGTTAATGCAAGGAGCACTGAGATCCTCCAGCCAGATGCTTGGGGTGCAGCCGAGGGCGCAGAGAGGATCAGGCTTTTGCAGTGGCAGACCCCAGACTCCGGAACAACTGGCCCCAGGTAGGGAGGCAACCCTTTGACCGTCTCACTGAGAGGCAACAGCTCTAACCGCTTCTCTATCGTGGTGCATCTTAAATAAGTATCAAAGTTTTATCCCACTATTTCAGACAAATCGGAACTTTTTGAAATATAAATGATGAAAATAGTATAAATTATACAGCAGATATAGTTTGATTGCAAAAACTGTTCAGAAGAAACTTTAACAGGATGGTGTGACTTCACACAAACGTGTTATTTTTATCAACCTCACCGTAGACTTCTCTTGTCTGGATCGTAGTTTTCCGGTAGAAGCGTGGCCAGGCTGTGGAAGATGATCACGCTGGCGATGGCTTCCTGCTGGCTGTCCTCCGGGTGGCGCCTCCTCCGGTTGCCTGAGCGGTTCTTCGGGGAGGATTCTGAGAAAACGTCCTGGAGTCTGTGGCCCTTGTTGTCCGAGGGCGGCTGGAAGACTGAATCGGGGAGAGTGACGGCGGTCTCCTGGTCCGCAGGGCGCGGGCCTCTCAGGGACTGGTACCGCGGCAGTTTAGCTCCGGCGAAATTCATCTTTTTCAGACGGTCCACAGAAATGACTGAAAAACCACAACGTAGACGAGATTATAAAAAAAAAAAACAATGTTGGTTTGTGCTGCATCTGCAAACTTCAACTTCATCTTATGCCTGACTGAACGTCTACCGATGTTCGGTGTGACGATGGTGAAGGGGCTCAGGTAGGTCTTCCTCATGTTCTGTGCCAGCGTGTTTGCGTATTCTTCGTAGTGTCGCAGCAGAGCCGCCGTGCCGCCCTCTGAGTGCTGGATCAGTTCCCAGTGCGGCCGGACATCTGGAGACAGGATGGTACTGCCCACGTTGATCAGATTCTGTCGGATGAAAAAAGATTTCAGATTGACGGGATGCCGCAACGGTAAAGGTACCAAAGTATGATGTGTTTCCAGTAGACATGACATGAAAAGTGGATTTTCAGACAGTGTGCGCGAGTGTTTGTCGTGCTGTGGCTGACCTCATTGAAGTGGACGTCCTGCGTCGCCGTGAGGTTGAAGCCCTGCTGGTTGCTCTCGTGCTGCAGCAGACTCAGAGCGAGCCGGTACGCCACCTTCACGTCGCTGCCGTAGAACTGCTCCGTGTGCGAGGTGGCGTTGGCCAACATGGCTGCCGTCTGCTGAACGAGCCCAGGATCCAGGAGCGATGCGTTACGGGAAAACCGTTCTGACTGGAGGAGGAGAAAAATCAGACACAAACATTTTAAAATCTTCTTGTAGATTGTGACGTTATGAAGATCCCCAGAGAGAAAAAACAACAACAGATGAACTAACGGCCTCCTTGAAGGAATCCATATCGTCTGCCGCCTTTCATGCCAGAGTCTGAGACTAAGATCATCAACATTATACAGCAATACTGCAATCTATAGCAATGACCCGAACAAGCAAAGACATTGTACAACATTTGATCTTGATTTGTGACCTTGAAGCTGGGGTGATGAAAAGTATATGTGACACTTCATCTAGTGATGATGCATGTGTGTATGAAGTTTCAGAAGTTATGCGCCGGACAAGAGAAAGTTTGCAAATGGAGACTAAACCAGAATCAGTCCCGCCGTTGACGAGGGGTAAAAAATGACTGACTTAAAACCTTTTATGTGTTGGCTAATGTCAATTAGCTTGGGCGGCCATCTTAACTTGAACTTATTGCAAAATGTAATCAGTTGTAGATTAAATCAAATAATTGCTTTCTATAAGTTTCATAAAAATGTTGTCCTGTGGTTCATGAGATATTTTACTAACAGACAGACCCACTAATGGATTTACTGAAAAACTACAGCAATTATTTCATATCTTCCTGTTCCTGTGTGAGGCAGTTTGTGTGAAGTTGTCGAGCAGGGGGAGACGACCCACCAGGGCTTTGAGCTTGCTGAAGGTGACAGAGGTGCAGTCGAAGAGGTTTGGAGGGAGCCAGCCCTTGTGCTCGTCACAGTGTCGGATGGCTGTGCCTTAAAACGAGGAGACAGGAGAGGTGAGAAACAAGCCGCGCTGACACACGGCTTCAGGCTGCCAACAGATAGTTTCCATTATTTTATGGAAATTTGACGATCTGTCAAAAAAAAAAAAGCATCATACCTGTAGTTCCCTTGGGACAGGGAACTGCTGCAGGAAGACCAAACTTAGTTCTGGGCCACCATATCCCAGCCTCGATGGCCTGAGGGCAGCTGTCATAAATTACTGAGAGAGAAGGAGCACGGAGGAGATTAAACATATATCAATATTTATGCATCTAGAATGGAAACAACATTTTCTGTTAAACTGCAGTTTGTTGAATGACTGAAGAAATTTGCTGAACATTAGCTAAAAGATGAAAAAACACTAGCTAAGGCTAAAAGGAGCAGGACTTTAGTTAAAAGCTATATTTGTCTGAACACTTGCTAATCAGAGTCAGAGTCAGAGAGAATTTATTGTCATTTGCACCGCATGTAGTACATGTGTTGAAAACGAGATTATGTACACAGGGTCCCAGTTACATCCAACAACAAATGCAAGAGAAAAACAATAATAACATCTAGGATTAACTAAGAGAGACATCAGCTAGTAATACACTAAGCCCTAATGTAGTAGAAAAACATCATTATAAACAGCAGCACGAACATGAGCAGATGGTCACAGATGAACGCAGATAGTCACAGATGAACGCAGCAACAAGAAACAGATCAGTATCAGCATGATGTGACATTTTGCAGTGTTTATTCTTATTATTTATTTATTCATGAGTCTGACAGCCTCAGGGTAGAAGCTGTTCCTCAGTCTAGTGGTTCTACATTTGATGCTCCTCAACCTCCGTCCCGAGGGGAGTGGTGCAAAGAGTGAGTGTGCTGGGTGAGTGAGGTCTTTCATGATGCAGGTGGCTCTTTTTCTGCATCTGGAGGTGTAAATGTCTGTGATGGTGGGGAGACTGACTCCCACAGACTTCTGTGCAGCCTTCACCACTCTCTGTAGAGCTTTCCTCTCTGCAACTGTGCAGCCTCCATGCCACACGTTGATGCTGGAGCACAGGACGCTCTCCACTGCACACCTGTAGAACGAGGTGAGGACTGAGCTTCTCAGACCGGCTCGTCTCAGCCGTCTGAGGAAGTAGAGTCTCTGATGACCTTTCTTGATCAGGCTGGTGGTGTTATTGCTCCAGCTGAGGTTATCATTCAAGTGTACACCCAGGTACTTGTAACTGGAGACCACCTCCACCGCAGATCCACCTATATACAGTGGGGTGTGGGTGTGTTTGTTCCTTCTGAAGTCCACAATCATCTCCTTCGTCTTCTTCACATTCATGTGAAGGTTGTTCTCTTTGCACCAGCTCTCCAGATGTTCCACCTCCTGTCTGTAGCTGGATTCATCATTATCTGTGATGCATCCCACCACAGCTGTATCATCTGCAAACTTAACAATATGACAGCCTGGAAGTGTGGCTGTACAATCATATGTGAGCAGAGTGAACAGAAGAGGGCTCAGCACACATCCTTGAGGAGAGCCAGTGCTGAGGGTGATGGTGGAAGAGGAGAAGTTGTGGATCTTCACGGACTGTGGTCTGTTTGTTAAGAAGTCTAAGACCCAGTTACAAATAGAGGGGCTTAGTCCAAGTGTGGATAGTTTGTCTATCAGAGTTTGGGGGATCATGGTGTTGAAGGCAGATGTGAAGTCCACAAAGAGCAGACGCACGTATGAGTCCTTCTGATCCAGGTGGGTGAGAGCAGTGTGGACCACAGAGGAGATGGCGTCCTCTGTTGATCGGTTCTCACGGTATGCATATTGATGAGGGTCCTCGCTGATGTTGACGGCTGTCTTGATGTGGGACATGACCAGTTTCTCAAAACATTTAGCGACTATCGGGGTGAGAGCCACCGGTCTATAGTCATTCAGACCAGTCACTGTGGAGCTTTTTGGGACTGGGATGATGGTGGCAGTCTTCAGGCAGGTGGGAACTGACTCCAGTGAAAGTGAGGTGGTGAAGATGTCAGCCAGCACCTCACAGAGCTGGTCCGCACATTCCTTCAGAACTTTCCCTGGGATGTTGTCTGGACCCGTAGCTTTATGAGGGTTGATCCTTCTGAGACTACCTCTCACTTCTGCTGCGGTCACTTTGAGGTGCTCCTCGTCTGGTGATGAGTTGAGTCTGGTGCTAGTTGGTCTGTTTGGATCATCAAAACGTGCATAAAACTTATTGAGGGCATCAGGCAGGGATGGGTCCCTGGGGCATTGTTTGCTTTTGCCCTTGTAGTCTGTTAAGCATTTGATGCCCTGCCACATGCTCCGTGGATCATGTGAGGTGAACTGTCCCTCGATCCTCTGTGCATACGCGGCTTTGGCCTTCTTTATGCCATCATCCAGTTCTCTCCTGCACTTTCTCAACTCCTCAGTATCTTTAGACTTGAATGCAGTGTCCCTGGCTGCCAGCAGGGTGCGGACATCCTTATTTAGCCAGGGTTTTTGATTGGGGTAAAATTTAACACACTTTCTTATGGATACATTTTCAGCACATGTACTGATGTAACCCAGGACTGAGGAAGCATAAAGTTCCAGGTCAACTGAACTTCCATTCGTAGCTGCCTCTTTGAAGACAGACCAGTTTGTGTTTTCAAAGCAGTCTCTTAGCATGGGGGAACTATCTTGGCGCCACGATGTGATCACTCTTTGTTCCGGCTTGTGACGTCTGAGTGGGGGGAGCTGTCTAGGGACCAATAGCAGGGAGCGATGGTCGGAAGCCCCGAGCGGTGGGCGTGGCTTCGCCGTGTACGCCCCCTTCACATTCGTGTAGACCTGGTCTAGTGTCTTATTTCCTCGTGTTGCTGTGAAAACGTGCTGATTGAAGGTTGGAAGAATGACACGTAAATCTACGTGATTGAAGTCCCCGGAAACAATGAAAAACCCCTCAGGATATTTACACTGCAGCGAGGTGAGTAAGTCATGAATTTCTCCCTGGGCGTCGTTGGCATTAGCATCGGGTGCTATGTAAACATTGCTTATTATTATTGCTGAATAGTCGCGGGGAAGATAATGGCTCTAAAGAAGCAAAACGCTGGCTTAAAGAAGCAAAACTATAGTTAAAGACGAAAAAACACTCTAGCTAATATTAAGAAAATTACACTAGCTAAATGTTAAAAGTATCAAAATACTAGCTTAATGCTAAAAATAGCAGAATTCTAGTTACAGATAGAGTAAGGAAAGCCAATAATAAAATATAACACTAGCTAAAAGCTAACAGTAGCAAAATGCTAAGTGGAAACCAAAAGTATTAAAACACGAACCAAAAGGTAAAAGTACAAAAATACTAGCAATAAGGTAAAAGTAGCTAAATGTCAGCTAAAAGTAATGAAATGGTACCTAAAAGCTTAAAATATATATATATATATATTTAATGTACCAAAAAAAGCTAACTAAATCCTAAAAGTATCAAAACACTACCCAAAAAGTAAAAGTAGCTAAATGTTAGCTTAAAGGTAAAATTAGTAAGATGCTAGCTCAGTAAAATGCTAGCTGAGAGTAGTAGCCTAAAAGTTTAGTTCAATGTAGCAAAATGCTAGCTAAAATTAGCATAAGAAAACAAAAACAAAGTAGGTCTGCTGAAATAAATTTAAAATATAAAAAATTAGAGATCTCATTGTTTTTCTACGAGGACCTGTAAATAAATTGAACTTTTTTTAAAAAGTACATAAGTTACACAAAACAAAATTCAGAGTTGGAATGTCTTGAATGTAGTGGACATTTTGAAGACGTAGTTACAAAGAAACAGGATCAACATACAATGACATTTAAAGCCTTGTTTTGATTGTCAGGCATTCATTCAGACCTTCGCAGCCGTTAGGAGAGACTTCAGCAAACGGGTTGTCGCAGCGGTCACACTGACGCCCGATGACGCCGGGTTTACACTGACACTGACCGCTCTCTCTGTCGCAGGCTCTGGAGAAAGAACCGACCGGGTAGCAGTCGCACAGCAGGCAGGTGTCGCTGCCTTCAGGTCGGTAGTGGTTGTCCTGGAAACAAGGTGGGAAAGACAAGAAGCTGACTTTTAATGACTGTTTTTTTAGGCCTATATTCCTCCACATCTGCACAAGTTTCGTCCTGAGAGACGACACCGAGCTCCAGCTGCTAAAAAAAGAGTAAGTCCTGATGCTTCGCGGTTAGTTTCTCAGCCTGGAGTCTTCTTCTGTCTGCAGAGTTGCACAGCAAACAGACGCCACACCAGGTGTTGAGTTAGGAACCGTGAAACACAGAAAATCTTCATGATCTCACTGCAGATCTATTAGCATTTAAAATATGTGTTGTGAGAGACTCTCAGCGACTACCACACCAAGTTTGAGTTCAAAATCTGTAAAAACGACACAGCTTTGCCATTTCTGTGCTGGCTAAGGTCATGTAGCCGTGGCAGCCATCTTGAATTAGGTTTATTTCAAAAGTGAATGTAGCAGTTTATGAGATATTTTGCTAAAATGACAGATAAACTCACACACGGGCAAATAACATCACTGCCCAGGATCTGCCTTGTCCTGGCAGAAACAACACAAGTCGAAGCTGTTCATGAACCCACATCTTCTGAACACTCAGGATGTAAAACCACAGCCGAGATGTTTTTACAGATTTCTTTGATCGCAACGAAAAGTTTTTCATATTGCGTTAGGTTGTTGGAGCTAAAGGAGTCTGTTGCAGATAAATAATTCAGGGCTGCAGACTCACCTTACAGCGACACTCTCCACTCGTCTTATTGCAGTCGGAATCAAACCCCCGGTCTGTTGGACAGTTACAGGGGCCGCAGGTCTTGTGACCCCACCAACCTCTTGGACACGGCAGGTCCGTTCTGTGGAAACACACTCTTGAGTTTTCTGGATCTACTTAGTACAGAAAACAACAAATGTGAACAACGTCTGTACTTTTTCTCGCAGTATCGGCCAAAATAGTTTCTGGGACAGTCGCAGGTGTAACCGTGAAAGGCGCTTGGCCTCCTGGTGCACGTGGATGCGTGTTCACAGGGGTTCAGCGAGCACACGTCGGTGCAGTTCGTGCCGTAGTAGCCTGTGGAGGAGAGAAGCTGATAAAAAACAGCCTTGCGTCATGATCCGTGTGAGGTTTTTGTCTCGTTTGAGGCGGACTGACCGCTGCTGCAGGTGCAGGAGAAGCTGTCCCAGTCATTGCTGCAGTAGCTGTTGACGGGACAGGGGTTGGAGCTGCAGGGGTCCGGCACGCTGCAGCCCTTCTCCACGTTCACCTTCCTCGCCTGAGACAAACTCAGAGCACCGCCAACGCGCAGACCCTGACAAGAAACAATGGATCAAACAAGAAAAAATCCTCAATGTTGGATTTAGTTTAAACTTTGGTTGGATCTGAAGGAACTGACTCCATGCCAGAGATTTAGAGCAAATTCATTTGATGAGATATGACAAGAGTTGTGGCTGTTTTGGTCAGACCTTGAAAATAACATTAAGAGCAGTCCCCGTCAACTCCTCTGGGGCACTCATGCCAAAGTGGCTCTACTGTTTGTTTGTTTGTTTGTTTGTTTGTTTGTTTTTTCACTATGGGGTATGCTGGTTGTGGGAATCAGTTTGTTTGGTGGCTCCTCAGATTGAAGAAGTCCTTTGGATGAAGGACGAAACATCTCAGCAAAAAAAGAAATCGTCCTGATGACCTGACTGAACATGGTTGGTTTGTAAAATGTTTTGTTAACAGACAAGCAGGGCTGGCTCCAGCAGTACATGCTGAAGATCTCGTGTGCTGCGAATCACTCACAGCTACTACCAAAATAAACATTTGGTTAAAGTTAGCAACATTTTCTTTGTTTTAGCAATTTTTTAAAGATCAGTTGGTTCAGAATCACTGTAATGCCACTTTGATTGTTGATGTGTGCTGCTGAT
>JBBPBX010060433.1:5852-21446 GCA_038048925.1 Garcialebias charrua
ATATATATATATATATATATATATATACTTGTGTATTCATTCATCACACACAGACTGATATACTGTATGTCAAATGTTTATTTATTTTAATGTTGACAATTATAACAGACAACTAATGAAAACCCCATACCCATATTCAGTATCTCGGTAAAATTTAAAAAAGAAAAAGGATTTTTAGAAATGTTGGCCAACTGAGCATGTACAGCTTTCAATACTTAGTTGGGGCTCATTTTGCCTGGATTACTGCATTAATGCGGCGTGGCATGGAGTCGATCAGTCTGTGGCTCTGCTCAGGTGTTATGAGAGCCCAGGTTGCTCTGCTAGTGGCCTTCAGCTCTTCTGAATTGTTGGGTCGGGCATATCGCATCTTCCTCTTCACAGTACCCCATAGATATTGTTGGGGTTAAGGTTAGTCAAATTTGATGGCCAGTTAAGAACAGGGATACCCATCCATCCATTATCTTTTACCTGCTTCTTCCTTTTTGGTTCGCTGGTGCCCATGTCCAATCATCACTGTGCGAGAGGCGGGGTACACCATGGACAGGTCACAAGTCCATCACAGTGACACATAGAGACAAACGAGTCAAACAACCATTCACCATCTCACTCACACCTAGGGACAATTTAGAGTTACCAATCAGCCTAACATGCATGTTTTTGGTCTGTGGGAGGAAACCGGAGTACCCGGAGAAAACCCACGCATGCACGGAGAGAACATGCAAACTCCACCCAGAAATGCCCCCAGACCAGGATTTGAACCAGGGACCTGCTCGCTGAGAGGCAGCAGCTCTATCAGTTGTGCCACCATGCTGACAAGTTCATTTTCAGAATTTAAATTGTAGAAGTCTATTTCTACATGAAATACTCTTCTGGGCTCATTACGGTAAATAAAACAAGAGACATCTTGATTCTGATTGACAGCAAAATGGGGTTTTTATTTGAAGCTTTGTCCTCAGGCCAAACAGCTATAAACCTGATACCTCAAAAGACAGGAACCCCTGTCTCAACATAGATCTGCTCACATTTATACCTTCAATTGACATCAGTGGGTTGTAAACACTCGTCAGCTCTTTCCCATCTTAGGAAACATCTTGAGGGGAAAACAAGATAACAAATTCTTCTCAGGCCATCAAATAAATTAACTTTTTCATGATATTCTAATTTTATGACCAGCACCTGTAAATACTGAAACATAAAAAGGTAGCTATCTACTAAGAATTATTATTTATTTTATTTTTCTTTCCTTTTAGGAATAAAGCCCTACATGTGTGACGCCTGTGGGAAAAGTTTTGGGTCCAAAGAATACCTTAAACACCACTTAAACATCCACACTGGCTCCAAGCCTTTTAAGTGTGACACTTGTGGAAAAAGCTTTGCTCAGAGGAACTCCCTTAGCCAGCATTTAAAAATACATACAGGTAAGACATTTACTTTTATATGTTTAAATGTACTTTTAAGTTATTGACTTCCTTCTGGTAACAATAAAACAAATGTGTTCTGTAGGTGAGCGTCCGTACAAATGTACAGTATGTGGTAAACAGTTCACTCAGATCAACGCGCTCCAGCGGCACCAACGGATCCACACGGGAGAGAAACCTTTCATGTGTGTGCTCTGTAAACGAGCTTTTACTGACCAGTCCACCTTTCGCAGGCACACTTTGGTGAGTTGGTGCTTCTTACTCTAGTACTGTAACACTGAACAGTATTTTCTACTCTAGGCAGCACGATGGCACAGTTGGTAGTAGGGCTGGGCCATATCATATCGTCCACGATAATACCGGTAAAAACAGCTTGCCCGGGCAAAAAAATGATATCATGATATGCTAATTTCATGACGTAATACGTCAGAACGCCCCGCCCCCTTAACAACCGAGCGCTTAAACCGACAAAATAGAACTGCGCACCTCCCTCCACCAGTCTGCGTGCAATATTTGCTGGCTAAAATGCTAGAAAAACAAACAACTCGTGTCTCAGGCAGCTTCTCCCTTCTCCCTCTCTGTGCCTGCGCGCAGGCAGAGAGCTCAAATGTCTCCCGCTCCAACCCGCTGCGCGTGCTGCCGGTTGCAGCCTCGCTGTTATCTCAAACACGCGCAGCTCAGCTGTCTTGTCAGTCGGTCCACGGCAGTTAAGTTAAAAAAATGAATCTGAGAAATTACACGTTCTTGCAGGAACAGAGGAAGCTGAAAGCTGCACGCCTTTCAGCCCTACCCTGACTTTTGTGTGTGGGAGCGTGGCTCCTCTTTAAGTTAGGACCAACTTTTGTTTTTGAATGAAACTTGTGTGAAAGTACCCCTCCTTTTGCTAATGTTAAATTTTATTTTAAACTGACCAATTAAATTGTTACTTTTACTCAACCTTGTTCCATCTGGGTTTTTAATGTTACTTCCGCTTCTCCTGGCTGAGCCGGGTCGTAACACAATCTAAATAACAGATCATTTTTATTTTTTTTATTTTTATACTTGGGAGACTGAATACTTTACTAAAAAAAGTAATTTCAGTAAAATTACCCCTTGTTGTTTTTAAAATTTTATATAATACTGCAAAGCAACATGTTAAGTTAAATTTGTCAAATAAATACTTTTTTTTTTTTTGTTATATCACGAATTTATCGTTATCGTGATAATGCTCTGAAATATCACGATATAATTTTTGAGCCATATCGCCCACCCCTAGTTGGTAGAGCTGCTGCCTCAGCAAGCAGGCCTCCTCAGTTCAAATCTAGGAGCCTTTCTGGGTGGAGTTTATATGTTCTCTCCGTGCATGCATGGGTTTTCCCCGGGTACTCCGGTTTTCTTCCACAGACCAAAAACATACATGTTAGGCTAATTGGTAACTTCAGATTGTCCGTAGGTGGGTGGGTGTGTGTGTGCGTGCGTGCGTGCGTGCGTGCGTGCGTGCGTGTGTGTGTGTGTGTGTGTGTGTGTGTGTGTGTGTGTCTGGATGAATGGATGGATGGAGTAAGTTTGACTGAGGCAGAAGTAGTGCCCCTTTAAAAGAAGGGAACAATATTTATACCATTAGGGCTTGACAAGAGTGAATGTTCATTACTGTATTAGCTAATTGCACATCAAGCCAACTGTTGTTAAAATGACACCATCTTGTTTAAATTTAAGGTTCATGACGTAGAAGCTCCATGGAAGACCTACCTGGTGGTGGTGGAGGGAAATATTGAGGAGGAAAAGAAGCCAATTTTTCCCACTGAGGAAAATGCAGAACAAGCCAAACCAGGGAAGAAAACTAGAAAAAACCCAAGTCCTAAGAGCACTGCTCCTGCTGTTTCTACTGCTGCTGTTTCTACTCCTGCTGTTTCTACTGCTGCTACCAGTTCTGCTCGTGGTGCTGGTACTACCAAAACTGAAACAACTGTGGTTCCAACTGAGTCGGTCACTCTCCCATCCGACTGGACCAGCCATGGAGCCATTGCTCTGGTCAGCCATGGTGCTCTTGGTGATATCACCGTTATCCACACTGAGGTTCCAGCAGGGATGCAGTTCCAGCCCATAATAGCCACTAACAACTCAGGAATGAGCATCATTTCCTTAGACGGTTCAGCCATCCCTGTGCCCTTCTCTTTACCAGTATCAGTGACTCAGCCTGTCTCTCTGTCCTCTGAAGCATGTTCCACATCTCTGTCTCTACCAACTCTCTCAGTTCCTGTCTCTGATACTTTGTTAACGTCAGTCTCGGGCATCTCAACTGTCTCCACTTCATCTGTGCTCGAAGCAGCTGTATCTCAAGCTCCTTTGGCTTCACATTTAGAAAACAAATCTAACTCTGCAATTGATCCTTTACTACCAGATATACAGGCTGTGGTTGTTGATAACAAGACTACAGGAAAAGAACTGGATGTTGATAAAAGTGATGGAGAGTATAAGACAGCAGACGACCCCTTAGGTGAACAAAACAACAACACAGCTCTAGTAACAGATTGATGCATTCCTAACTTGTTTTTATTAATGCAATAAAAAGACGAGTATAATTGTCTAATTATTGTGAGGTAACACGCAGCAAATCTTGTTTTATAATGTAGCACAGTTTTCTGTCATTTGCAACATCATGTTCAAGTCTAGTTACAGAAATGAAGCATTTTTAGAGCCAAATGTCAATACTTTCGTGGTCAGCTTGCTTGTTTAGAGCAGCTTCTTGCATATGTAGCCCTGCTAACAGATTCTGTTTATTGATGCTAAAATAATGATATTCATGAGCTGTCGGATATTTAAGATTCACATCTGTCCATTTGGTTTTTCGGATGTAACGCTCTCTAAAGAATGTACAAATTTCATTGTACAGTACTGTAATGTTATGGCATGCACAAAACTGAAAAATACAAAGTTTTCCTGTATGCAAATATATTTTGGAAAATCTTTTCCGTGTTTGCCACTTTCATTTAAGGTCAATAGGAGGAAATGGTGATGTCAACATACTGTACTTCAAAGTACGCTACCCTTACAATCAGAATTTTGCCTCATTAGATACCATTTGTTTGGCCGTTCTTGCCTCTTCTGGCTTGTATTCCAGAATTTTTTTTTGGGGGGGGGGGGTCATGTCTGTTCATGTATGAACAGAGGGGGCGACATCTTAAAAAAGTAAGAAAATTATGTTTTGGTCAATGTTGTATGATTTACAACCACCTTTTTGTGTCTGACACAAATTGAGAATCCTGTTGTGTTCGTACAGTAGTCACTCGCTGCTTCGCGGTTCGTTTATCGCAGACCCGCTCTATTGCGATTTTTCAAAATAATATTGGGCATGACACACAATTGGCTGATTAATGGATGAGCTGCACAATCGGCATGGAATTTTTATTTAAAATAAATAATTTTAAATTATTTAGCACCTGCTGCATTTTTGTGCAGCGCACAACTGCAGTAAAACCTTCCTCCTGCACCTCTGTGCAATCCATACTGCAGGATAAGCTTCCTCCTGCAGCTGATCAGCTGTTATCTGTGCAGAGAGGAGAAGTGGGCGTGGCCAAGAGCACTTGCAGGTGTCTGAGAGCTGAAATCATGACATTCTGTGCTTTTTTAGAGCGGGGCTTCAGAGTATGGATAATACGCGATAAACGAGGGACTAGTGTATCGATAATTCATACTCGATACATGATTCAATAGGCATTGCTGCTAGGCCTGTCACAATAAACAATAAATCAATTAATCGCATGATGAATGAAAATTATCGACCTCATTTTAATTTACCGGCTTTATCGTTTCTTTGTGTCTCTTTCTACTGATACCATACCATACCATTTTATTTATAAAGCACTTTAAACAGGAACAAGTCCACACCAAAGTGCTGGACAAACAAACACGCAACAGGCAACACAGACAATGAAGTACAACACGAAAAACATAAAAACATTGCAGATCATAAATCAAACGATCCAATACAAATCAGCTGGCATTGAAAGCAATGGAGTAGTAGTGAGTTTTTAACCGGGATTTGAAAACCGAGAGGGAGGGGGCCTGTTTGATGAGCAGCGGTAACTCGTTCCAGAGTCTTGGGCCTGCTACAGAGAACGCCCTGTCACCCCTGCGCTTAAGGCGAGTTTCTGGAACTATTAAGAGTACCTGATCCTCTGACCTCAAAGCACGTGGAGGGACATATGGGTGTATCAGATCCGAGAGATAGGCGGGGGCGAGACTGTTCAGCGATTTGTAGACATACATGAGAATTTTGAATTGGATTCGAAGATGAACCGGTAGCCAGTGAAGGGAGGCCAAGACTGGTGTAATGTGCTCTCTTTTGCGTGTGCTGGTTAAAAATCGGGCAGCTGCGTTCTGAACCAGTTGTAATCGTGCAATGGTGGCTTGACTGACGCCAAACAGAAGTGAATTGCAGTAATCAAGCCTGATGACACTGGATGACAAAAGGCTCAACTCCGGTGCTCTTCATTGACCCCTTCCTTTCTCTTGTACTGTATTTTTAAAATCCGTTTTACCCGTCCAAAATCGCATATTTGGATTGTTAAAAACAGCTAAGCTGAGAAGCTAAGCTACAAGGCCGACCTCGGGAATAAACCTCCGTTTTGTCGAGCTCCAAAATTCACGGTTGAAACCCGTGCCTTCATAGCCTGGCCCTCGCCTTCCTGCACAGCTCCGCTCAATTCTCATTTCCCTTCACTGCACAGTCTGGGATTCCTCCCATAGACAACGATTTCTCCGGCCGATTTTTGACCGGACCAATCAGAGAGCAGAAGGCGGAGTTTTGAACGACGTCGACTGACGTCGTCATTCAAAATGGCTGCCGCCACGAAGGAATTTTCAATAAAACAAGGTAAAAAACTATTATTTCTCTGCTGAGAAAAATATATTTCTTAGCTGACGTTATATCAGAAGTGTTCCTGAGCAATCAGAGAGCAGAAGGCGGAGTTTTGAACGATGTCGACTGACGTCGTCATTCAAAATGGCTGCCGCCACGAAGGAATTTTCATCAAAACAAGGTAAAAAACTATTATTTCTCTGCTGATAAAAAATATATTTCTTAGCTGACGTTATATCAGAAGTGTTCCTGAGCTTAACAGTTCCTAAATCAATTCACGAAATGGTCAAATCTGCTGGATTTAAATAGTTTCGGTTTGACATTTTCCAAACAGCCTCGGGTGCGCTACGAAAATAAATGATAAAAAATCGAATTTTATCTCAAATGTTTTATCTAGGCCAACAGTCAGTAAATTAGAGCCATATAATTACACACTGGTGGCAGAAAAAATATCCACCGAGTGGTTTCTGAGCAATTTATCTGATAGCCTGGACCTCGCCAGGCTAAACTAACAAAACTCCGCCTTCTGTTCTCTGATTGGTCCATTCAAAAATCTCCAGGAGAAATCGTTTTCAATGGGAGGAATGCCAGACCCTAGTCCAAAGCGAAGTGAAGGACAAGGGTCTGGTGTCAACCAGGCTAGTGCCTTCATGTAAAAAGTTGTTTTTCTCTGCAAAACAAAGCTGCTTTTGGACGGGACGAGTTGCTGTTGGATGGGAGCAGGACAGCGAGCGAGTTGCTGAAAACGGATGCAGAGCAACGATCGAGTTGCTGTTGGACGGGAAGCAAGCTGGTTACTGTTGGACATGAACAGAGCAGCGAGCGAGTTGCTGTGGACGGGAGCAGAGCAGCGAACGAGTTGCTGAGTACGGGAGCAGATCGGCGAGTGCTGTGGAACAGTGAATTTCTGTATCCAGACCAGAAGAAGCAGGCGAGATGAGTCCTGGGAAAACAAAGAAAACGGAGCCGCAGAGACAGGAGTCGGCGAGTAAAAAATCGGTGGATAAAAATCTGGAGTTAATGGAGGAATTGAAAAATGCAGTAAACGTTCTCACTGAGGAACTTACAAGTCTGAGAGCTGAGCAAAAAAACTTTAATCAACTGGTAGAGGAGATGAAACAAATGAAAGCTCAGGAGGTCATCAGAGAAGAACGATTAGCTCAATAGGGTATATGCCACGGGTAGTGGTGACGTACTTCCTTTAAAATCTGGGCTCTACGCTACACTTCCGGTTCTGGTCGACAGCAGTTGTTTTTAGCGGTAGCTTCTAGAACTAGACCATGTAAAAGACACAAAAGGTAAATTATCTGCGAGCTACTGGTACAACAAGAGAGATTTGTTGTGTGCCGTTGTGTCCAGTGAATAGCAGGTACAATAGAGCGCTTAGTTTTTTATATTTTAATGCCAGAGTTCGTGGCTAACCGAGTTAGCCTTAAAGCTAACACTCGGTTGTAGCCGGCGTTTTAAACCTCAGAATATTCAAGAGCCAGCATCAAACAGTGGTTAAAAATGAGCTGTACCTGCATTGTTCCAGTGGAATAATTCTCCCTTCCATGACCGGGGCTTTGGGAGAAGCAGCAAAGAGGACAGCGAGGAGGAGAACACAGCTGCAGCTCAGTAAGAAACATGAATATGACTCGACTCCACATCCTGCACTTGTAGATTTAATGTTGGAGTCATGATGAGTGATTTAATAAAAGTTTGTAACTACATACTTTGAAAATAATATTCAGATTTTAACAGTTTTCTAATCTGTAAATATGTTTGTAAACTCCTAGTAACTTCAGGGCTGTTACACCTCTGAAATATTCTCTGCAGTTTCCTTTAATATGAAACCAGAACTGTTTCACTTCAATTAAACTTTTATTTCCTGAGATGTAATTATTTATTTTAAAGCATAACTCTCATAAAGAGTTCTCTGTTTGGTTTTTTACGTTATGTAGGTAAATATGAACACTTTTTTGTTTTTTCAGGTTTGCATCATCTGACCTCCTGGCGTGTTTCTGACCCATGACTGCTCTGCTCTGCCATCCATGGTCGGTGTTCACCAAGAATGAGATGAGAGGAACTCCCCATCAAGTTCAAGTTGTGTTTATTTGTCATATACAGGTTAACACAGAGTTAACAGTACAATGAAGTGCTCAGGATGAGAAGAGCAGATTTGACTTGCTAAAAATCAAACTATACTAAAAGCATGCAAAGTGAAAAAGTAATTATAATATTCACAAAGTCCTGAAGAGAGACAGTAAACATGGTTGGATATACAGTAATGATGCAGCAGGATGAATTTGAATGAACTACTGTAAGTATTTCAAACTAGTAATACAGTACAAGCTAACATGCACATAGTTATATATATATATATATATATATATATATATATATATATATATATATATATATATACACTACACATAATCAACATTACACAGGTTGTGTGACAGGTTATTGCACAAGTAGTGACATTGAGATTGAATTATTAGTTATTACCAGTTGTTCAGTGTTATTTATTGATTATTTATCCACACCACCCCGTCAACCAATATCCTGCAGCCCGTTGAGTTCTTCCTGTTCTTAAATGACCTTGACCTTGGATGAAAGCAACGGGACCTTGCTGACCGGTACGGTGTCCATCAGTCCACGGTCAGGCGGATTATCACTGCAACTTTTTATTGACAGTACTCGGCTCAATTAGGACCCGATACCTGAAGAGCAGATGCATAAAAATCTACCTGCATACTTCAGGACTACTGTACCCTGACACTACAGTCACACTACTTACTACTTGTAAGAAAATAAAATGTTCAAAACATTCTGACTTTGTCTTCATATTATCACCCAAAAAAATGTGTATGTTGATTTAAGACAGGCTTAGAGTTCAGTTTTATTTTAGCCAGTTTATTAAAAACAAATTTGATGATGATGTTACATTACTGTAGAAAACGTTTGAGGCACAAGATTTAAACAGTTTATAGCATTACAGCTTCTGACTTTAAGTCACAGCTTCCTCGACAGCTAATGGAGATTTAAAAACATTAATCAGTCAGACAAAGGTAAGTGATGAAGCAGCTCTTCTGTTCAACCATCCACATGGATCACATGTCCTTCGTCATCAGTGGAGCAACTTGTTTGTATTTGATCTCGGCTCACAAACATCCAGGCTGGACCAGCTGGCTCCCTCATCATCATCACTACGGTGTCCTGTCCAGTGAAAGAAAACATCTCTTATTAAGAGCTGCTATAAACAGTGAGATTCACAAAACCATATAGCAGATATGTGTTGAATATAAAGAGTTTATATTGTCTGATATTTAACTTCAACTCAAGTTTTGTACACAAACTTGAATTAAAATAATTAAATTAAAATAACTTGTGTTTCTAAATCTGCTCTAAATCTCCTGCCTCCTTGTTTGAAACTGAACTGTCAGGTGCCTTTGACTCAAACAGTGGGGCTTCTGCTGCTCCTCATGGACTGTAAACACTCAGCCCTGACTTCTCCTGCCTCCTTGTTTGAAACTAACATTTGTGTTAAATCAGAAATGTACAGACAAAACACGTTTACTCAACAATTTAGCAAGGGTTAACTATGCTAGCTGTGTTAGCCTACATGATGCAGTTTGGTGAACTGAAAACAAATACAGACTTACCTTCAGAGTTATTTATGTAGTTGGACACATAAAGCTTTAATCCTTTGTCTTTCTTAGATGTGCGCTTTAGACAAGGTCTGAATAATTCGGTACACATCCTTGACTGTCGGCAAGTCATGCAGAGATTGTGTAAAGATCGCCATTCTGTGGCTGTGAACCGGAAGTGCGCCCTCTGGCCCATGAATGCGGAAGTGCTAGAAAGGAAGTCCGTGGCATATAGCCTATTGGAACAAAAGTGTGAGGACATGGAACAATACATAAGAGGCGAGGTCATTTCTGGACTCGAGGTTAAACGCCGAACATATGCAGAAGTAACTGCAGACGTTACCACGACTGAAGACGGACCACCAGAACAACTGCAGTCTCTGGAGAATCAGGTAGTCACTTTCTTAAATGGCAAAGACATTGACATTAAACGTGATGACATTTCCACCTGTTACACACTGCCCAATAGAGTTAACAAAAATAAACCATCAGTAGTCGTGAGATTCATTGGAAGGAATCAAAGAAACAGGGTAATGATGCAGTCAAAGAAACTCGCAAAAACTAAGGTCTTCATGAATGAACACCTAACTAAAAAAAACGCAAACATTGCACATGCAGCAAGGTTGTTGAAAAAGGAGGAAAAAATAAAAAAAACTTGGACAAGAAACGGAAACATCTGGATCAAAGTACATGAAAATTCTCAAGCTAAAATAATAAAAGAACTGAAAGACTTAGACACATTTTGATGAGCTCAAAAATGACAAATCACCAATCACTATCACATGTTCATACACAAAAATTGACAAAAATGAACAAACAAACAAATACATTAAAACATGACGGCAACAAACGAAGACTCAGAATTTAAAATATACAATGTTGAAGATATGGTTGATGCAAACTTTTATCCTGCTATAAAAGACTGTGAATACTATAATGAAGAAAAGTTTAATGACATCAATATAACAAATGGAGATCTCTCTATTATTCACATCAATAGTAGAAGTATAAATGCAAATATATCCAAAATAACAGATTATTTAAAACAGTTAAACAGAACTTTTACATTAATAGCACTGTCAGAGACATGGCTTAATGATGAAAACAAAAATAACGTTCACATCGAAGGATATGAATTATATCATTTAAACAGAAACAATAAAAAAGGTGGAGGAGTAGCTCTATTTGTCAAAAATGAAATAAAGTGTAGAATAATTAAAGAAATGTCAATAATTGTTGACAATCTTATGGAAATAATAACAATAGAAATATTAAACGAAAATGCTAAAAACATATCCATAAGTTGTGTATATCGATCACCAGGATCAAATATAGAAATATTCACCGATAAAATCATACAACTACTGGAAAAGAGTTTAAATAAAAAAGTTTTCTTGTGCGGAGACTTTAATATCGACCTGGGAAATAAAACGGATTCAAATAACATCAGCACATTTCTAAATTCAATGTATAGTTTAAATCTTTATCCGTTAATATCAAAACCAACAAGAATTACAACTCATAGTGCTACGATAATTGACAACATTTTCACAAATATAACAAATGGGGATATGACAGGTGGTATCTTAACAACTGATTTAAGTGATCATTTACCAGTTTTCACTATCTACAGAAATGATCAAAACATTACAAAAGAAGTTACAATTAAGAAAAAAATAATAAACACATCAAAAAAAGCTATGGATCAATTAAAAGATGATTTACAGAAGCAAAACTGGAAGGACGTGTATATTGATGATGTTAACAGATCATATGATGAATTTATGAACATTTTAGAAGCTCTGTATGAAAAGAATTGTGTGCAAAGAAATCGTAGAAAAAGAAATATTGTTGACCAACCTTGGATGACTAAAGGGTTGAGAAATGCTTGTAAAAAAAAAAATAACTTGTATTTATGTTTCTTAAAAACGAGAACACAACAAGCTGAAGAAAAATATAAAAAATATAAAAATAAATTGGTAATGATTATAAGAAGATGCAAGAAAGAATACTATAGTGATTTATTAAACAAGAGCAATGGTGACACTAAAACAACATGGCGAGTAATAAATGATGTTCTAAAAAGTCATAAAGCAAAAACGAACATTGCAAAATATTTTGTGAAAGATGACAAAGAAATACATGATGAGAATGATATCGTAAATGAATTTAATCAATATTTTGTAAATATTGGATCAAGCCTTGCAGCTAAAATACCAAAAGTAGATAATAAGGTGTGTCATTCAATTAAAAGCTGCACCAACAGTATTTTTCTTAGTGGAACTAACAAAGAGGAAATTATGAAAATGGTAAAAAATCTCTCAGACAAGAGATCAAAAGACTGGGTGGACATGGATATGATGTTCGTAAAAGAAATAATAAGTTATGTTATTGAACCATTTACATATATATGCAATTTATCTTTTTCAACAGGAATATTTCCAGATAACATGAAAGTAGCAAAGGTAATTCCTCTTTTTAAAAATGGTGATAAATGTGTATTCAATAATTATAGGCCAATATCCTTATTACCACAGTTCTCAAAGATTCTAGAAAAACTATTTGTGACCAGATTGGATCAATTTATTGATAAACAAAACATTTTAAGTAGCAGTCAATATGGGTTTAGAGAAAAAAACTCTACGTCAATGGCTCTCATGGATTTAATGGAACAAATAACTAATGCTGTCGATCATAAACAGTACTGTGTTAGTGTTTTTGTTGATCTAAAAAAAGCATTTGATACCATTGACCACACCATTCTCCTTGAAAAACTAAATAAATATGGTATTAGAGGACCAGCATTACAGTGGGTATCTAGCTATTTGAAGGACAGGAAACAGTTTGTGCAAATAAATGATGTTAGATCTGACCTCCGTGATATCACTTGTGGAGTTCCTCAGGGTTCTGTGCTTGGACCAAAGTTATTTATTTTATATGTGAATGACTTGGTAAATGTGTCAGGACTACTTAAATGTGTTCTTTTTGCCGATGACACCACATTTTTCTGTTCGGGTAATGACATAAAACAGATTTTGGATATGATGAAAACAGAATTTATAAAAATACAAACTTGGTTTAAATTAAACAAATTATCTTTGAATTTAGATAAAACTAATTACATGATATTCAGTAACAAAAAGAGAATTGTTGATGACGATCCATTTGAAATTGAAGATGTTGTGATCTGTAAAGTGAGTGAAGTGAAGTTTCTGGGTGTTATCATTGATGACAAACTGACGTGGAAACATCATGTAAATTCCATTAAAAAAAATAGCTAGATCAATTGCAGTACTGTATAAAGTCAGGGATTTTTTAATTGATAAAGTTTTACATATGTTGTATAACACAATCATTGCTCCACATTTAATCTATTGTATTGAGGTTTGGGGAAAAGCGTGCAAAACTATTACAAAGCCTGTTTTTATTTTACAAAAGAGAGCTGTAAGAGTAATCACCAGAAAACATTTCAGTCACCCATCAAACACTTTGTTTCTTCAGCTAAACTTATTGAAATTCCAGGAATTGGTAGAATATAGTATTTTATCAGTTATGTATAGGGCTCATAATAACACATTACCTTTAAATATCCAAAGAAACTTTATAAAAAGACAAAGTTATTACAATCTCAAAGGGACAGAGATATTCATCAAACCACAATTCAGAACCAGCTTAAAGGGACGGTCTACCTCAATTCAGGGAGTTCGATTGTGGAATGCTCTGGAGAGTGATGTTAAAAATGAAAAATCAATGCATACATTTAAGAAAAAGGTCAAAAAGGACTTGCTCAAAAACTATATATGATGTAACCTTGCGTGTTTGTGTATTACACCTATGTTGTAATTATGATGTAGCTTAGTGCGTTTGTGTATTACAGTTAGAAAAATTAAGTAGAGTTAGTCATTTTGTGAAGCAGTTTGTGTATTACAGTTAGAAAAATTAAGTAGAATTACTCATTTTTGTGATGTATTTTGTGTATTACAGTTAGGAATATTAAGTAGAATTATTCATTTTGTGAACATCTTGATGTTGTGCCATCTTTTAGTTTGAGTATTACAGTTAGAAAAATTAAGTAGAATTATTCATTTTATGATCTAGTTTGTGTATTACAGTTAGGAAAATTAAGTAAAAAATAATAATAAAAAATAGGAAAATTAAGTAGAAAAAAAATTAAGTGTGATGTAGTTTGTGTATTAGTTAGAAAAATTGTGTATTAGTTAGAAAAATTAAGTAGAATTATTCATTTTGTGATGTAGTTTGTGTATCACAGTTAGAAAAATTAAGTAGAATTATGGGTGATGTAGTTTGTGTATTACAGTTAGAAAAATAAGTAGAATTATTCATTCTGTGATGTTGCTTGAAGGTTATCATTGGTTGAACAAACTGTGAAATAAGGGGCAGATATAATAAGATTTCATCTTCTTTCTGCTCCCTTCATTTTATCCTACTTGTATTCTTGTATCTGATGAAACTGTCTTGTATTGTTCTTTTAAAATGAATGAATAAACATCAAATCAAATCAAATCAAATCAAAGCTGAGAACTTGTTTACTGATTTTTTTTTAATTAAAAGTATTGTGTGAAAAATGCTATGCTAAAGAGCCCAAACCACCAAGTGTCCTCCATGTCAGCCCATGTCAGAGTCAGAGAATCTTTATTGTCATTTGCACTGCATGTGGTACATGTGATGAAATGAGATTATGTACACAGGGTCCCAGTTACATTCAACAACAAAATGTAAGAGAAAAACAGTAATAACATCTAGGATTAACTAAGAAAAACATCAACTAGAAATACACTAAGCACTAATGTAATAGAAAAACAATAATAAAGCAACGTTGGACATGATTTAATTCGCTCGTCGTGACTTCCTCATGTCTGTCAGTCGATGTCTGGAATGTCTGGAATGTTCCGCCCCCACTACATGTCCTGTCTGCGCTGCAAATTTCTGTGATTATATGTTAATAAAACATTTTAAAAAATATTATAAAACCATGGAGCACTTGTCCAACAACACAAAAACCAGCAGAAATCAGCAGAGCTTCACGAAGCAATGTTGGACATGATTTAATTCGCTCGTCGTGACTTCCTCATGTCTGTCAATCGATGTCTGGAATGTTCCGCCCCCACTACATGTCCTGTCTCTGCTCTCCGAAGTTATGTGATTATATAATAATATAATGTCCTAAAAAATATAATACAACCATGAATCACTCGTCCAACAACACAAAAAGACCCTGCAATCAGCAGAGCTTCACCAGCCACTTTGGACATGATTTAATTCGCTCGTGAGTCGTGACAAATCAATTTCCTCATTCCTGTCAGTGAAGGATGAAGCGATCACTTGACTTTTGGCAAAAAAACAAAATAAAAGTCCAGCTCTGGGATGAAGAAGGGATATTTAATACATGTGTGTCACATACAAAACAGTCCTGCATCGCTTTGCAATCCTTTGAATGAGAACGAGCCGCGGCGCTGGGGCTGGGACAGGCGGGGGCGTGGGTTGGGGCGTGACAAACAACTCTGTTTTTATTCGCTGGTCTTGTATCTTGTATTGAACGCCTTTTTGATTTATTGGCTGGTCATTGTCCGGGTCACTCTGTGTTTTTAGTGTTTTTATAAATGCTGATAGAGAAGCAAGGGGACTATAGTTTTTTTCAGAGATTACTTTGTCTAACATCAGTTTGTCAGTAGATAGTGACAGA
>JBBPBX010060434.1:9107-21445 GCA_038048925.1 Garcialebias charrua
AAATGAGACATCTGTCTAGAAATCAAAAGTACGGGGCATTCTGTCTCCACATGAATTCCTACACACCTTGTAATTGCTGTCAGCGAGTCCTCCGACAACTCATTTAATTGCCTGCTATCCAATTTATGGTGAGATTGGGTATGCTGGCAAAAAAATAAAAAAAGAACAAGCAGCAAAGAGAGACGATTAAAGGAGTAAAAAGGGTAAAGGAAGCGAGATGTGGTTGCTAGGTGCTGAAACAAAAAGGATCGATTAAGGAGTGAACAATATTTCATGAAAGTGCAGCCTTTTATGAAATGAATCAAGATTATTGGCTTTTCTTCACACTCATGAGAATCTTATAATGGACCTGCAATTAGAGCAGCCCTCATTAATATCACTGACTTGAGTGGAATAAGGGCAACAAAGTACCAATTCTGGGTAGGAGGACGGCACAGACGCTGCTATTGTTCTCACAGACTCTCTGCATGGTGTAATTGGTATAAGTGCTGCCATTAAGACTCCATTGAGCCTTATAAGATTGTTTTTTAATTGTGTTCAGGAACTTTTTTTTTTTTATCCTACTGGTATTACGTCCACTGATAATGCATTGTGGCAGAATTAGACATCTGGCTAGCATTTCCATTTGTCTGCAAGATCTGGTATTAAAGCTACAAGAAATTCTGGCAGCAAAGTACTACAAGTTTGACACATGAAAATATAAGAATAAAAGAGACTTTTGCACAGGTGCTGAAGTGTGTTAGAGCTCAGAACTGAAGAAAAGCAATAAAGATGATGGTCAGTATCCAGAGATGAACTCAGAGACCGATTCTCCCTGAGGATGTGGCCTCACTGATAAGATGAGTTGTAGAAAAGAAGAGAGGAAAGCACAATCAGTACAAAAAGTCACATCTTACCTTTTTATTTTTATTTCCTCTCTCAGCTGCCAGAACGTGTTACTGCCAGATAACTGCTGAAACAAATCAAAATGCATCTTCTGTTGTTCAGTCCTTTCATTCACTGCTTGCCAAAGCCAAGCTGACTTCCAGAAATTCCACCTTTACTCTGATGTCAACAGAATCGGGAAGCGATTACTTTGCGATGCTAACAGGTACAAAGGCCGGCTGACGGCAGCAAGCAGCACCAGATATCTGCTGGGCCTGCAAGGATTGACCCCTGAAGCACTAACGCTAAATGAACACAAAAGAATGAACCATAAAAGCAGAGATAGAAATACTGCAAGATATTTTATTGATCTCAGCAGCATTTTTTTTAAATTAAATTCAACAAAAGTTTCTATTACAAATTATCTTTTCACACTCATTCAAACTAAATTCTGTATTGATAAGTAGAAAAATAAATGAGACTTGAAGAAATGTTCTGTTATAGAAAATGTCCTTGGTGATTACCAAACTCACAAAAACATGTGCAATGCCGTTATTCAAGTGAGAACAATTGTTCTGATTTGAGGCATTTTGTTAAATCAAAGCCAGTGGTGGAGACTTCAGCGTACATCTAGGCCTGTCGCAATAAACAATAAATCAATTAATCGTATGATAAATGAAAATTATCTACCTTGTTTTCATTTATCGGCTTTATTGTTTCTTTGTTTCTCTTTTTCTACTGAAGACAATGGATGACAAAAAGCTCAACTCCGGTGCTCTTTGATGACCCCTCCCTTTCTACTTTCTCTTTAAAATCAATTTTAATCATCCAAAATTGCGTTTTTGATCGTTAAAAGCAGCTAAGCTGAGAAGCTAAGCTACAAGCTAAGCTAACCGGCCGATCTAGGGGAAAAAAAAACTTAGTCTTTTCGAAGTTCCAAAATTCATGGTTGAAACCCGTGCCTTCATGTAAACAGTTTTTCTTTGCAAAAAGAAGCTGAGAACTTGTTTACTGTTTTTTTATTTTTTATTATTATTATTAAAAGCTTTGTGTGACAAATGCTGTGCTAAAGAGCTCAAACCACACAGGGTGTCCGCCATTTTGAGAACCGGAAAAAAATGGACTGAAAGACAGCCCATGTCACGTCAAGGGGCCTCCCTCCCATTTTTCTTAAAGAGACATGCTGCTCGTTCCCTCATATCCATCCTTCGGTTCAGTCTTATACTGCAATTCAGTGGTCAAAAAAGGTACTACACTCACAATAAAATTAACCAACATTTCTTCTTAAATTTGACACTAATTTATCATGACCTGCGTCTGAGTGTTGGAACCCAAGTGCAGGAAGACAAAGAGGCTCCAGTAAAATAAGTAAAGACGTTTAATATGAATAAACAAAACAAAGAGCTGCCGTGGCAGCAGATTTACTTTAAAGGAGAACACACAGGGGTACAGACCATGAAGCCTAAGGGCAAGGGCAATCCAGAGACACTGGTGCGACAGTGCTGGAACAAAGGAGGAGAAATGCTGAGGAGGGACTGGTAAACATGAGTGAAAAACACAGCATGCAGGACCAGACCCCAGAAACCCTACATACCTGTAATTACTAAATATTGTCAAATTTCAATCAATATTATCGTTTATCAAAATAATTTCTGAGACAATTAATCTTCTATCAAAAATTGTTATTGTGACAGGCCTATATACTTCATGTTTAATGAGAACTTGCTGATGTTCTTCATTTTATTTTTGGAGTCAGCTGCATCACATTATTTGACTCAAAGGTCCATTTTGCTTTTCAGACAACTCTGTGGTGATAAAATCCTGGTTTGTCAACCATGCACTCAAAACAAAAGAAGAAATGAACTTCAGAGATTTCTACAGAAATTAAATGTAAATGTTGTATCCTTGAGGTGCCCGAGAGAGAAATGATCCATGTGTGGGTAGCCACAAATCTCTGTTTCCTCTTTGCAACAAGCATTCTTGTTGTTTTTTTCTTCTTAGTTGTTGGTTAGGCTTCACCTTTTGAATGGGAGTTTTAAGTTTGCTTATTGTGCTGTCGGAGCACACATTTTTTTGTCCTTCTAAACAGGTCTCACTTGTAAATGAATCTTTGAGGCTCTATGTGTTTTAGCTGTCTAAATAAAAGATTGAATGAATGAATGAACATAACAAAAATCAGGTGTACCATATTTTTTGGACTATAAGGTGCGCCAGATTATAAGGCGCATTAAGCAAAACAAAGCAGTCAGATAAGTCAAACTTTATTCAACTCATTCACAATAACTCTCAACATTGTTCAGTTGTACCACATAAAATCAGTTCGAGGTCAGTAAGCACAACCAGAATTAATACATAAGGATTATAAGGCTCATTTTTGATTTTTGAGAAAATTTAAGGATTTTAAGTGCGCCTAATAGTCAGAAAAATACGGTAGTTGGTCCCTGGCAGAAGTCTATGAACAGACATGCATAAGGAATTTTACGTCACACACTCACAGGTTGCTGCTGAAGGGATGACAAAGCATGAATTCCACCTGAGATGCATACAGGGTGTCCTAAATGCTAAAGTTTATTTCAGAAGGAGGGCAGAATAAAATAAATAAATAAAAAATGGGTAGACTTAAATGAACTGAGTATAATTCTTATAAATAAAAAGGCTACTGAAAGAGTCATCCTTCAGGGCTTCATTTCTGATGAATATTAATGAGAACATCTCTGATATGATGAAGAAGGAGGGCGGGTGTTTACTGCAGCAAGGAGTCAGAAAGACGACACAGCTGTATCAAATGTAACGCTGACCTGATCAAAGTTTATTGGTATGTCTGTCCGTGTCATTTATCCCTCTGGGTAATGAGACCGGAAGGACCAGGGAGAAAAAAATTAATGTTTCTGTTTGGGTAACTGATATAAATTAGCATAACGTTAAGAGCCTGAAAGTCAAAGGTCACAGATATGGAAACATGAAGATGAATGCATTTGTTGCTGGATGTAATTATTTCTGAGGCTCACATAAATAAATATCATGTTGATGTACTTTATGAGTTCTGGTGCAGAAGGATTTGAAAAGTGCACAAGGTGAGATGATGTCCTACCCTTGACTTAAGCTGGAATAAAACTGAATAAATCTAAATAAATGCACTTTTATTGTTAGAAAACTTTCTAAATTCCAGCAAGCAATTTATTAAAGTGTACACGATGCTAAAGAATAATATCAGTCTGCTTTAGTTTCTCATTGTTAATCTTTGACCAGTGGAAAACTATTGTGATTTAATTGTGTTATTACCGTATTTTTCGGACTATAAGGCGCATGTATGATTCTAGAATTTGACCTTTAGGGGTACTTAGCCCCCAGTGCTAACAATGGCTCTTGGCTTGAACAATGTGGTGGTGGCCATTGACATCAAAAGCATTTGGCTGTGTGTGTGTGGGTGGGGTGGGGGTGTGGGAGTTGTACACACTGTTGGGGGGCTCTGGAGGTCCTCTCCCAGAAATTTTCAATAAACTACATGCCATTTCCTGCATTCTGGTGTATTTTAACAGGTTGTTAAACATCTATGTTTACCATAAGTAAACACTTGATTCAATAAATATTTTAGAGAGCTCAGCACAACAAGAAGTAACGCTTAGCTAGCAGCATGCAATACAGACATGATAGGTAAAATGCTACAGATGTAGCACTCTGCTTTACATTACACAACCTAATAAACGCTTTGATCAAAGTCAAGTTTAGTGTTAACTGATCATAACAAAGACTAAACTTATGCAACCAGAAGTTGCAGCATATATCTACGTACAGAACACACTAAACAAAGTAAAACTAGTTTTAAACATTAACCTTTAATTTAGCCATTGAGCACACTGTACAATGTAATTATGACAGAAAATTGAGGATTTACCTGCTTCGTACAGATGAACATGTGGTACTTCCTGTTTATCACTGTTGTATTCAGCTGCTCATGAGGTCGGCCGCAGGGCTTTTTCCATTTTTTTCAGGCTCAGTTTAGATTTTGGAAATGGAATAAACTATTCCACCATTTAAAGCAGGACTTTTCAACTAAACTGCTCAGGGGGCCATAGTTTCTGAAAGCCAGCTCAGGGGCTGGACATTCAGCAATTGAAGTAATTATGTAAATAAACCAAGTATTGCAATCATCAGTTACCTTTCAAATTTAGTTATTTTGTTGCATTGAATCATAAATGCAATACATACTCAGCCCCCCACAAAAAAAAATACGGGTAATTTTTTTTTTTACTTTATTTTTTTTTGGGGGGGTGAGTTAAAATTAGTTTAAATCGCCAGTGATAATGCGCACTTAAAACCCTTTAATTTTCTCAAAAATAAACAGTGAGTCTTATAATCCGGTGCACCTTATAGTCCGAAAAATACGGTACTCCCAAAACTTTCGGTCGCCAAATCATGATGTTACATGTCCTTTAATTGTACCAAAATGTTCTACTTTAAATTAAATATGTGTATAAACAAAGCTTGAAAGTTTAAAAAGAGTATTTAGGATATTATTTGAGAATACAAGAAACCCTCGAGTTACGTCAGGGATCCGGACCTACGGGTGTGACTTAGGTCGATTCTGCCGTATCTCGCATACCAAAAACACGTGCCTGTCGTAGGTCCGCATTTCTGATGTAGGTTGCGGCTATACTGCTAACGGAGCGCTGCACACACATTTAACGGCATGAGACTGAACAAGCAGACATCCTGTGCCATAAACATGCACAGAACTTTATTTACAAACACTTAGATAACACATTATACCACACATTCATCCATAAACACACAAAACCAGTACAGCATGTACAGGTACAGTACTGTAATGTTTTTTTCAGCACAGACAAAGCATACAAAATACAAATCTCTTCCTGAACAGTTCTCAGCCATAATCTGCAAATGAGTTCAACCATAAAACATGAACACTTCTCTTTGAGCAGCAGCTGTTAAAGGTTCAGTCTGCAGTTTCTGTAGAACAGCAGCACTTAGAAAAAATTTCAACAAGCAAAGCATTCTGATCCCTCCCCCTCAGAGCCATATATGGCTCTGCCCCCTTGTGGTCTGTTGAAATTTGAATTCAAGCTCTGTTTTTATTGGCTGATTCAAATTCAAGCTCGGTTTTTATTGGCTGGTTACAAACTTTGTTTTTATTGGCTGGAAAATGGCGGGTCACTTTTTCTTTTTAGAAATGCTTATTTACCACCTGGAGAAGCAAGGGGACAATATTTTTTTTTAGTTTTTTCAGAGATTACCTCTCTAACATCAATCTAGTGACAGAGTGAAGAAATATGTTAAAATATATATTGTTTGAAAAGTTACAGACTACATTACAATCTTACATACCCCAGCTTTAACATCAAAATGCAGCAAATCATAAGGAACTCCCATGCATCCATCCATCCATCAATCCAGCAGCAAAAACATGTCAACCATGAAACATGAACACCTCTCTTAGTGCAGCAGGTGTTAACATCAAAATGCAGCAAATCATAAGGAACTTCCATGCATTCATCCATCCATCCAGCAGCAGCAGTTTATTGACATGAATCAGCACCAAATCAGCCGAAAATCACATGCATCAGAAACATGTTGCAACCATCATGCTTTTGAAACCAGTGCAGTCCATGTGGTGTTGGTGTGCAGTCCATGTGCATGAAAAAGTCCATGAACTCTAAAAAAGCTAGAAGCAGCAGAAAAAGGAAACAAGGAAACAAAATGTCCTTACTTTGACTGAAGTGTAGGTAGACACTGATGTTTTTCTCAAGTTCAAACCTGGATCAGATGGAACTGCTTAGCCAGTGCTCAACCATGAATGATGGGAGCATTTTAGGCCAGGTGTGGGCTCAGCGGTGTGGTCCTGATGTGAGCAGTTCTGTCCATCAGAACGTTTGCTTTTCTCTCTCTCGCCGAAACTCAACAACGTGGTCAAGATGGCGCGTCCCTTTAAATAGTACGGCAGTGTCGCCCCACCCCTACTCCAGGGTCACGCGCACTGTCATGCACTAACACTCAAGGTGCTGTACCCCTCCCCCACCTTGCCGCTTGCCGTAATGACGCACTTTTTTTGCCATATCTCGATTACATACTTCTAATGTACCTCTGTCGTAAGTCCGTTTTTTTGGCCGTATGTCGACGGCATTCCTTCAAAGAGGCAAATCGTAAGTCTGCGTTGCCGTAGGTCGCAGGTGTCGTAGCTCGAGGGTTTCCTATATAGGGTCTTACATTTTCAATTGCTTGGGTAACGGCAACCTTCAAATATTTTCTAAAGCGTTAAAAAATTGAACAATTATTAGAGAGGTCAGAGTATTTATCAGTTTAGAGGTAGGTTTAAATTACAAATGATTTTTTTTCTCAAAATGATCAAAGTAGTAGTACATAATGAACTGCCCCAGCCAACATAGTGATGCATTTACAGTTTGTATACGGTAAAATATTTTTAACAAAAAACTTCAGTTACCCCTCATTGCAAGGTGAATTGAGGAATGATGGTACTTGTAAAAGTAGATTTTTAAACTTTTAACTTGTGCAAACTTAGTTTTGACTTTTTATTCTGCATTAAACCTGCATACTTCCAATAAAGTCATGTAATTTGTTTGATATTTTATAAATAAACGATGCTCAAATCACAATGAGTGTTAAAGCATTCAATAAATTCCTCACTAGTACATATTTTTGCCTTTGGGTAAAAGTTCAGTTCATCCTGGACTAAACTTGTATTGAGGCAGGAGAAAAAGAGGAAGCTGGAAGGTTGGAAAAACAATAAGGAAGTCGCAGAAGAGGCAACATGAAAAAGGCTGAACAGCAAAAAAACAAAAGTTATTATCTTGCATGAAAAAAAGTGCATATTGGTCTAGGGCTAGTCTATGCAAAAAAAAAATGGAACCAGTGGGACAAATGTGGCTACGGAAAACTTCTACAGAGTTACACAAAACAGGGACTTTTTCAGTGGAACAACTATTCAAATCATGAGAGAACATGAGCATTATAAAAAAAACCACCTCCCTGCTCAGAGCAGTGTTTGTGTGTGTTTCTGCAGGAGAATTGGTGGGATGGGACTACAGAGACTTCACTGCAGATGCTACCAGCTGCAGCACAGGGATTGAAGCCCTCATCCCCAGAACCCTCCGGAGAGGGAGAGCAGCAGCTTTAACGGATGGATGGTAAAAATAGCAGTGGCACTGAAATGGAGAGTGATCCACGCTGCCAATATGAGCTCACAGTCGTGAAGCAGGAGACACTAAACCAAACTGCTACTGCTGTCAGTGTGGCCTTGTGTCCCTTTGGGGCACATTTTGAATTTGTTTAGTTAATTTGCACTATTTAACTGTTATTCTGATGTGCAATGTACCTTGTAACAGACATGGGCAACATATGGCCCCAGGGCCAAACATGGCCCGAGGACAAAACATGGCCCTTCGACAATCTCTATCTGGCCCCCGATATCTTTAATTGAAAAGAAAATATATATATTTTGAATAAGCTGATGAAAATCTGTTTTTTTTATCAGTGAAATATAAGAAAGTTCACATTAAACATCTTGGGGGGGGGGGACATAAAAAACTTTTGGATTAAGATAAGGATTATAGTATAGTCATTCACCACTTGCTCTTCTCAAGGGTGGACGTCTCCTCTCGGTCTCCTCTTTGCTTTTGCTTTGTCTTGTCTGTGAAACTGTCTGAGAGCCTCTCTTCTACAAAATCTTCTGAATCATAACTATGGAATTCAATTTGGTCAGTTGGTCCCTCAACACAACTGATAACATTTCTTCAAAAAGAAGACAGGCTGTAGGCGAGACGATTTGCCCTGTTGGCATGCACACAGCTGGATATCTCATCAACTTGGAAGACTTGATGACGTGTCTATCTCTGCTGTCATCTGTGGATCTTAAGGACGCATATTTAATTGGATTTATGATAACTGGTTCCTGCTTTTTGGATTTGGCTGGTTCCTGGTCTATCAACACACAAGGAAGACATCTGCGGCTAATCTGGACCTGGTCAGGCTGCCTGCCTTACATGATGGTTTGGTTCAAGTCTCGAGAACCCAGACTTTTGGCTGAATGGATTACATCTTGGGGATTTTCTGAGGCTTGTTCCATTGGTATGGTCATTTTAATTTGGACATTTTCGGAAGCGAGTGGACCGACACAGACTGAAGGTAGATGTCATTAAAGTTCTTCCTGTTCTCAAAACAATTGTGTTCATCTGAAATTTGGCTCACTGACTGGACTTGACAGGCGGTCTTATTTCATCACGCCTGGAGAAGTTTTGTAAACTTGACGCTCTCACCCATTCCAACCCTTCTGCTGAGGAATTCCACTGACTTTTCAGAGAAGCCCAGCTGAATAAACATTCAGTCATAATTTCAGGAATCTGGATTTGACTCTGGCTCTGTCCTCGGCAGGACACCCCCCCCCCAATGAGTGTTCACAGATTTCCATGAACTGAGTGATTCTATCTGAACTCTGCAATACGGGCTGGCATGCAACCGCCTTTGAGTCCCCCGCCCTCTGCGTAATGTCGGCGTCATTATGTGCTTGTGTGCGAGATTTTTTTCATTACCACATTTTTGACCTTCAGAGGTCAAAAATGTGTTAGATTTTTTTTTGTCTCCAAACCCTACGTGTCATTTTTCACCACTTTTATTGTCTGTCCAACAGATCTCACTTGTAAATGAGTCTTCGAGGCTCAGTGTGACTTATCTGTTTAAATAAAGGTTGTCAATGTCAATGTCAATGTCAATTTTATTTATATAGCACATAAAAACAACTGAAGTCGACCAAAGTGCTTTACAGTTAAAAAAATAAAAACAGAGTATGGATGAAAGATGAGGTTGAATGAAAAGTATCTACCGGTAGCTATCTAGTTCAACTTTCGCAGACTTGCTCTTTTGCAGTTTTTCAAGCTTGTCAACATTAATATTATTCACATGACTAGGACGTATGGGATGAAAAGTTAATGAAGCAAAAATAATTTGGGCAGGCGTCGCCATTTTGTAGTTTTCTTTCAATAAGCTTTTACTGTAATGCATGTCAAAAGAACTACATTACCCAGAAGCCAGCAGTGCTTCCGGCTGCTGCTTTCTGCTTAAAAAGGAGGGAAAGTTTTGATCCGATCTGAACCTGACTAAAAAGTTTGGTCCTTTTTCATAGTGACTGGCTTACAGTGGAGGCAGAGAGTCAATCAGAACCGGATCAGAACTGAACCAGAACTTCTTCCAGCCTCATCGGTCAGTCTGAGCCTCTCAAGTGTGGAGGCATTGCTTGGAAGTCCGGTGTCTTCTCCGGAGCTCACCCTGACTTTTTTCATCCAGATCCCTCTGGATTCTTTGGACTCGATCGGGACCGTTGTGTGGTTTTGTGCTGGCTCTTCGAAGGTCCAGCTCTCTCTAAAAGCATCTGGTGCTCAACCGATGCAGAGAGCCGACCAGAACTGGACCAAGGCTCGTGAGTTCCTCTTGTAAAATGTTGCAGTACAGTACGGTACATATTTTATATGTATGTTATTGAAATAACGTAGGTTTAAGAGTTTAGTGGGGAGGGGGTGCGCTCTGGAACATAACTCCCATGATAATTGAGGGACTGCTGTAAAGACAAAACTTTTTTATAAGTCGTGGTTCCAGAACTTGACTGAACCTTAAAAACTTCAAAATCAAACAAATAAGTTGTTGTTTTCTTTAAAAAAAAAAGCTATCATATTTATTTTTTTGCATATTTACACTATTAAATATATCTTCACAAGAGCCAGCTTACCAAGAGGATATGTTTTTTCCTGGGGAAAAAATCATTGCCCACCCCTGCCTTATAATGTGGTCCATTTAAACTTGGACATGTTTTATTTTTCCGTCAGCAAAACTAATCAGTGGAAGTGCAAAATGCCTACAGCTAAAATAAAAAAAAACAATAAAATAAAATCATTTAACACTTAAAAAACGATCCCTGAGGGGTCTAGTTGTTCAAAATGTTCCCTCAGATAACACAATCTGTGCCTATCCAAACACTCGACAACTAATCAGAAGTAATCTAATCATCGCTCTCTGTACGTGTTTCTCAAGTACAGGTCGATTGTGCTCCATGTCCTGCTGGTAGATCCAATCTTTCACCAGTCACTACTCACTCTGGGTCACTTCTCATAACTTCAACACTTTATTACCCTGAATGCTGCTTTTTGAATGAAAAAGGCTCAGCTGGTGGCAACATGTTTCCATGAACTGTACTTTTGTTTAAACCTTTTTATTTGTCTAAAATTGACTAAAACTTAGCTACAAGACAGCAAACAATGTCTAATAACATGTTTAAAACTCAAATTAAATTGTTTTCTTAGAGGTGGTTTAGGTCAGACCTATTCACCAAGTGTCCTCTAGACAAGACACATTTTAAAAAGAGTTACGCTATACCTTCTAATATTAAGCTATTCGAGGTCTGCATCTGTCCAAATGATAATCTTTGATAAACCTGACAATGGAGAGCTTAGGTGGATAAATCTACACACCTGACAGCAGTTGGCTGATTGATCTATTTCACCTGTGATGCAGGCTGCATGACAGATGGAAGATAATAGCAAAGGTCAACATAAAGTCATTTAAAATGTCTTATTTGAAGCCAAAAGAAGGAAAGTAAGTAAACTAGTGTTTAATGTGCAGCAAAATCATTGCTTTAGTCAAATATTATAATGTGAAAAGACGTGAGTCAAATTGTGCCTCTTTTTCTGCAGGTCGGCCAGAAGAATAGGAAGATGGGAGTGGTGGGGTTGCTCACATCTTACCACTAAAGTCAAGCGGCCACTTTTACAGTACACCAAACAAAAAAAACATTATTATATCAAGTGAGTAGTTTGGACATTAATTAAACCAAATATCCTTTTTTGCTGAGGCTGTGAGAGACTGCTTGATTGTTGTTTTTGACAGGGGAAGCAAATAAATTGAGCACATCTTTGCATGTGGCTCTCAAAACCCCAGTGTAATTTGAGATAGTTGAAGTTGAAATGACAAATTATTAATCAATGTTCTAAAATAAATCCAAGAAAAACACAGAATGTTCAAACAGTAGCTTAGAAAATAGTCTTTGTTCTTTTGATGTGGGTTTCTGGAATAGTTATAAAACATCAGTGTCTTATCTGTAGTAGATGGCAATCCGATCAATCTCAGCTTGAAAAATCGGGAACTTTTCACAGTGGAGTCATGCTAACAACCAAACAGATCTTGGATCATTCAGAAGTGCATTTATGCCAACTAAAACAGATAAAAAATAAATAAAATAAAAACTTCTAGAAGTTTTTAAACATTGCCACTTATGCATGAGAAAGTTGTTTACATTTTTATCTTTTTCCACAAGGAAAATAGGAATAGGATGCATGATGCTACCAAATCTACTTTGTCTTCCCAACATTACAGTTTTGTGTTATTAAACCTTTACAAATACTCCAAAAAAACACTTCTTTACTGACAAATTTGTTGTGAAATATATATATATA
>JBBPBX010060435.1:0-14352 GCA_038048925.1 Garcialebias charrua
GCCAAAGTGTACCGATGTTTAGCTGAGATCGGCCGGAGAGCTGCCATGTTTTCCTGGTTAAATACATCAAGATATTACCTCTCCTTACTTCCTTTTTCCTTCCATCCTCCTCCTAAACTTTCTCCTTATCTAAGCCAATTAACTAAACTTTAAGCTAATGTGCCTACAGATACAAAAGTAATATGTCATCTTATTTACTTTGTTCTGTTGTACCTAGAAGTTACGGACGCGTGATTTCATCTGCTGAAGTAAATTTATAGGAAATCCTGATCGATCAATCCATGTACAAATGTGTGATGTAATTTAATGTTTTGTTAATTAAACGATTCAGTTCTGCTGTTTCAACATAAATTAATTTTTCATGTCTTTACACCTCATCACCGAGTCACAGAATTATAATATAATCTGAAAAAGTGAGAACCCGTGAATTATTGATGATAATTTGTGTCAGTCTAAACCCTGGCCAATTTACATCAAGTATATAGGTAAATCAGTAAAACTGATCACCTGCCTATATTATTACACTTCCACCGTCTCCCACAGACCAAAAACATGTATGTTAGACTGATTGGTAACTCAATTGCCCCTAGGTGCGAGTGAGAGAGTGAATGATTGTTTGTCTCGTTTGTCCCTATGCTCCTGTGGACTGGAGACCTGTCCAGGGTGTACCCTGCCTCTTGCACAGTGGCTGCTGGATATGGGCACCAGTGACCACTAGTGTTCTGTTAAAGAACCTCATGACTAACTTTAATGCTTGAAAAAGATGCATTATTCAAAATGAATAAACAGAAGGTACTGACCTTCTAAAACCAGCTTTGGTATGTTCCTCTTATCCCAATGCAATCCCAGTGCAATGTTAGTGGCTTTGACGTGGGAGCAGTGAATAAAAGAGACTGGTCAATGTGTGATTTTTTTCCCATTTCTGTCACTTTTGAAGCTAAAGTAGTTTTGAAAAGCAGATTTATTTTGGTTCCATCTTGAGCACTGCTTGCCACAACTGTATGCATGCATGCATATTAGTAGGTTCCCACTGCTTTGCAAACATGGAAAACATGGCATCGTCTTAAGGGTGGTAGGTTTAAAAACTGAACGCACAATAGAAAACAGAGAGGAATTTGAAGAAAATCATCTTTCAAAAACCTTGAAAAGTACTTTTGTGTTCATAAGAAAATTGCATATTTATCTTTCATCTTCGTTTGTGTTGAATTATTCAATATGCCCGTGCAATGAGAAAAGCCTGTCTTATTCTTGCTAAACTAAAAATTGATTTTCTGACACAAGAAATGAAGGAGAGATAGAGTGGGGGGTGGAGGTCTGGCAGAGGGACATACTTATTAAATCATGCACACGGTCAGAGTTTGTTAAATGTGCTTTCTTTCAATGGGGAAATGGAAATAAAATAGAAGAAGACAGAGAGACGAGAGGCTGCGTTTGACTGGAGTGAGGCGAGGAAACGGAACGAGACGGAAAGAGGTGGATAGAAGTGCCTCGGGCTGCGTTTAGTTTAAAATGAATGAATGAACGAGCAGGTGCATTAGAGCAGAAACTTTTTCTCTTTCTGCCCATCTATCTGTCTCTTTCTGTCTGAGCAGAAGAAGAGTGAGGAAGAAATGGCGCTTCAAGAGCATTTCTATTATTCTCAATTTTTTTTCTTCCTTGCAACCATTATTAGCGCCTACCGTCTTAGAAGGTGGGCAGTCATGTATCTGTTTGTGTGTGCTGTTAGCAAAATGTCTTGTGAACTCCTGGACAGGTTTTCTTCTTCTTCTTCTTTTGGCTTTCCCCTCTTCAGGGGTCCCCACAGCAAGTCATCCTCCTTTGTCTCACTCTGTCCTCTGCATCCTCTGTCCTCACTCCAACTACCTCCATGTCCTCTCTAACTGCATCCATATATCTCCTCTTTGTCTTTTTCCTGGCAGCTGCATTTCTAACATCCTTCTACCAATATACCCACTGTCCCTCCTCTGGACATGTCCAAACCATCTCAGTCTGGCCTCCCTAACTTTATCTCCCAGTTGTTCAACATGTGCTGTACCTCTGATGATCTCATTCCTGATCTTATCCATCCTTGTCACTCCTAAGGAGAACCTCAGCATCTTCATTTCTGCTACTTCCAGTTCTTTCTCCTGTCTTTTTGTCAATGACACTGTCTCCAGACCATACAACATAGCTGGTCTCACCACTGTCTTGTAAACTTTTCCTTTGACCTTTGCTGACACCTTTTTGTCACAAATCACTCCTGAAACTTTTCTCCATCCACTCCATCCTGCCTGGACTCTCTTTTTCACCTCTTTACCACATTCCCCATTTTCCTGGACAGTGGACCCCAAGTACTTGAAGTCCTGCACCTTTGTGACCTCTGCTCCTTGTAGCCTCACTGTTCCACTGGCCTCCCTCTCATTCACACACATGTACTCTGTCTTACTACGACTGACTTTCATTCCTCTTCTTTCAAGAGCATACCTCCACCTCTCCAAGTTCTCTTCCACCTGTTCCCTGTTCTCACCACAGATCACAATGTCATCTGCAAACATCATAGTCCATGGGGATTCCTGCCTGACCTCATCTGTTAGTCGGTCCATCACCAGAGCCAAAAAGAAGGGGCTCAGAGCTAGAGTTGCATTCGGGCCTGAAAAAAATCAGACCCGGACCAGACTGAACCTGTATCATTTTTTCCGAGCCTGACCCAAAGCCAACCAACTAACTGTGATTACAGACCCGAACCCAAAAAACAAAACCAACCCCCACCCCCCCAAAACCTCATTAAATAAGCTTTTACTGCTTTTGTAAGCAAACCAGTTTGACGATTTAAAAAGGTATTTTAAAACTAGGAATATATAAGATTTCTTGTTTATTAACAAGAGTCAGCGGATTATTATTTGATCATAATATTATAGTTATTGTAGTTATTAATGGTCATTGGCCGTGTGTGTCCGATGATGCAGTGGCTGGGTCCAGTCAAGCCGCAGGTGGTAATCATCCATCTGGACTTTTTAGTACCTCTTTCAACCGGCCAATCAGCGTGGTGGTGATCCAATTTGGCTCGTCAGCAACGCACATTCACTGACGCAACCAAAAGCCGGACACCGACCCAGCCCACCCATCTAGCACATTATTTTGGTCAGGCCCAAAATTCGGGTTCAAGCCGGGCAGGGCAGGGACGATCCTTGATGCAATCCCACCTCCACCTTGAGCCATCTGTCACTCCAAAAGCACATCTCACCACTGTCCTGCTGTCCTCATACATGTCCTGTACCAGTCTAACATACTTCTCTGCCACTCCACATTTCCTCATGCAATACCACACCTCCTCTCTTGGCACCCTGTCATATGCTTTTTCTAAATCCACAAACACACAATGGAGTTCCTTCTAACCCTCTCTGTACTCCCCCATCAGCATTCTCAAAGCAATGATGGCATCTGTGGTGCTCTTTCTAGGCATGAAACCATACTGTTGCTCACAGATAGTTACCTCTCATCTAAGTCCAGTTTCCACAACTCTCTCCCAGATCTTCATTGTGTGACTCATCAACTTAATTACCCCTGCAGTTGCTACAACTCTGTACATCACCCTTGTTCTTAAAAATGGGCACCAGCACACTTCTTCTCCATTCTTCAGGCATTTTCTCACCCTCAAATATGCCATTGAATATTTGAGTCAAAAACCTCACTGCCATCTCTCCAAGACATTTCCAAACCTAGGTCCTGCTGCTTTCCCCTTCTAAAATGGTTATCAATCTTAGCAAACACTAAAAAGTCTATGACTTATTTTTGCCTCTATTCAGCTAATATTTAGTGTGGTAGTAGCTAATGGTTATCCCCATGATGACATACTCTGAGCACTAACAGAGATCTTCGTTTAAGTATTTGACATGCAAGGCAGATATACATTCCTTCAAGTAATGCTAGTTTTATTTCGTTTAGAGCACGGGTGTCAAACTCACTTACAAAACGGGGCCAAAATTTAAAATGTTTTCCAACTGAGGGCTAGTTTCAGAAACCACATTAACTAAAATCAGATACCCAACATCTTTTCTTGGTCACAGGTTCCTCACCAAGAATTTGATTGGTATCATTTGATGTTCTCTGTTCTGCTTTCGACATCATAATCAAAGATTACTGAAAAAAATTCAAGAGATAGAAGTATTTTACGTTTCTCATCATCTTGGGGGCCAGATAAGATGTCAATGAGGGCCACTTTTGGCCCCCGTGCCTTGAGTTTGACACATATGCTTTAGAGAAAAAGATATAACGTGAAAAAAATGAAAGAAAAAAATTGTTGACATGATCCTGGTTGAAAATAAAACGTGAAAATTTATTGTAATGTTTTTCACAGCTATCTAAAAGTTGAGAGGCATATCAGTCAGGAATGGTAATACAGGTAGTCCCCGACTTACGAGCGCTCTAACTTACGAGGATCCAGACTTACGAGCTGGCAATTTTGGGAAAAAACGCAAAAAATACTGAGTTTTTCTGTGTTTTTTCACCACAGTTCGTTAGCTAAACATGTGGACACACGTTTCCGATCATTTTTATGCACTCATAAGCAGTTTTTCGATGAAAAACGAGTGTTTGTAGTCGCGCTAGCGAAACCGTTCCAACTTACGAGCGAAAATTCCGGACTTACGAGACACGTGGCGGCCGTTCCAAGTTACGAATTTTCGCTTTACGAGCGCCTCGTTGTAACGGAACTCGCTCGTAAGTCGGGGACTACCTGTATAATAATATAAGCATTAGATAAAGGCTAGCATTAGCATGCTAGCTCCAAAAAACAAACTCACCAGTTGTCACTTTTAGAATAAACAGTCAGCCGAATGCTTTTTTCACAAACAGCCATCTAAAAGTTGAGAGGCATATCAGTCAGAAATGCAAATAGACATTAGATAAAGGGCTTTTAATGATTTAAAACTTACCTGAGCAAGCCTGCTTGAGTCAATGACTGCACGGCTCATTTTCCAGACCAAAAAAAAAAGACAGGAAGCACATGATTGGTAGTTAAAGCTAACGTTGGACGTGTGCAGGGCGGTGAAAACTGCGTCCAACGTCTTCCCATTGTTTTGTAACGTCGTGGAATAACTGCGCATGCGCCATTATAACGAGTGTCTATGGAAAAGATTCATGCGCCCCAAAACAGGAAATACGTCACCAATCAGAAAATGTTTTTTGAAACAAACAATTTAACTCATCATTACTCATAAAATATTTATCCTGCACAACTAAAAACATATACTGTATGACAAGAAAGTTAATTCTCAATAGTCCAGGTATCAAATCCGCTCATTCTCAATCAGTTCATCTGGACCAGTCCAGTCCAGATGAACTGATTGAGAATGAGCGGATATACTGTATGCATATATTTCGAAATATTTTTATTTTATTATTTCATTTTTTTAAAGTCTTCAATGTAAACTGGTCCAGATGTTCCAGTGGGGTGGCGCCCTAGCGCCCCCTATTGGCCGGCCGCCCCTGACCCAAAATGGAAGAAGCGGGTAAAAGATAATGGATGGATGTATTTATTGTCACATTGGTGATACCTTCATTGTGTTTTGCTTGTGTAGAAGATTGTTTGGTTTGAAGAACAGCTGTACAGATGAGACTTTCTCAGCGCTTCACTCTGCTGCCTCGGGTTCCCTCAGTGTAAAGCCATCTGTCCTCACTGCTCATTTCCAATAAAGAAACACTTAACTTCTACTTACACGCCTGCCACTTCATCTACTCTCCTCTGCTTCAAACACTTGGGTCATATTTTCTTCTCTTCAAACCTGGAAAGGGAACAGAGACAGGTAAGCCAAAAATCAATCCACATGTGAAACAATGACGTTACTTATCTTCTCTCTAGTGACGCAGACCTGCTTAGTGCCAGTCACTCATCCTGGTTTGTACATGTGAATGACCCTGTTTTGAACTTCTTGTTTGTGTTGCGTTTTTGGATTAAGCTTTTAAGGAATAGTCAAGCCACTAATGAAGAAATATTCTAATGTCAAACATCAGCTATCACACGAGTAGTAGAAGACGGTGTAAGGAGAAAACGAAAAGTATTTGTCTAGGCTAGGCTAATGTTAGCCAAACGAGTCGGTTTTTAAATACATTTTCAAGCGTATGAAGTACCGTATTTTTCGGCCTATAAGTCACAGTTTTTTCTTTTTAATTTTCATGTCCTATGACTTATATGGCAAAGCAACATATTTAGGGATTTTTTCCCATATTTTAAGACCAATTTTTGGCTGAGATATGACCGTTTCCATCCATTCTGACAAAAAAAAATGGAGCAGTACCACTTTCGGCCGCTAGGGTCCACCGACCGTTCCCAGCTCATGTGTCTGACAGCAGACTCATCTGGTCGGACTCACTCTGTCGCAGCACGGCCTCCTGCTCTCTGGAGCTCTGAACCACTGTTAGCTCAGTGTTTAATTGTTAGCAAAATAGCTCAAGAACCACAGGACAGATTTAGATGAAACTTACAGAAAGTACTCACTGGATGGACATTTACAACTGATTAGCTTTAGGAGATGTTTGAGCTAAAATTCGATTCATTTTTTATTTATTTTCCAGCGCGCGCACGTTTGGAAGACCGTCAAAGCGAAACAATTTAAATCCAGCTGATTTGAACATTACGTTAATTTTTAAAGGAAAAGTTAAGCTCAGAAACACTTTTGCTATAATGTCAGCAAACAAATATATTTTCATGGTGTATATCTTGTTAAATTTTAAAGAAATGAAGCGTATCCGCTCGCTGCGCGTGCACGCTTCGCAGCACCGACGTAGCAAAACTTTTTTTTTAATTCAGCTGATTTGACCGATACGTGCATTTATTAAGGAAAAGTTCAGCTCAGACACATCTTTGCTATAATTTTCAGCAAACAAATAATTGCTTTAAGTGTTAATCTTGTTAAAGTCCTACCGTGCACGCTCCTGTGGCCATTTCGCAGCCAATCCATTTTGGGCAAAACACCGGCCCACATTTCCGGGTTGTCACCGCTGACGCGTAACATATGCGACGCGTCAGCGGTGACGCATAATATATGTGACGTATACGGAGGTGCGACACGTTTATGGATTTTTCCACTTTATTTGACATAATTGGACTAATGCGACTTATAGGGTGATGTGACTTTTCAGCCGGAAAGTACGGTATTTCTTTCTTAATAAAAAAACATTCCAGTTCAAAAAAAGGCTACATTAGCTAATAATGAACCACTAAACTTTTGAATTATACCCTTTGTTTCTCAAACTGTGGGGTGCAAAAATATCAGGACTACTTCACCTGTACTGTAAACTTATGGTGACAAAGTAACTCAAAATGTTTTCTGAGTGTGTCTCTTCATATTTGTACAGCTTCTTGTCTGCAAAAATAATGAGTTATGATGATTAAAATCCTGTTATTTCCTCTTTCGTTTTAAAAATGTTCTCCTTTTTTGGGGCCCCTCCCACCAATAATTGGCTGCCAAATTGCCTCAGAGTTTGAATATCAGCAGACAATAATATCTGATGTTCTACATACTGTAACATCCTCACTTCTGACCACCTCTCACGAGGAAGTTTGGTTCTTCTGTTAAATTTGAGGAAAGACATGTACAAATGGAAAAAGCAAGAAGCTAACACCCTGCTACAAAGGTGACACCTTCAAGGTTGACTGAGCTTCGCTGCAGTCACATGAGCAAGCAAAATGACTTATTGAGAAGAGTTTTATGGCCAGAGGACACAAAGATTCAGCTGTTTGGCCACAATGACAAGAACAATTGTTTGTAGGCGTCAAGTTGAGGCTTTCAATCCTAAGAACATCATACCAGCTGTAAAGCATGGTGGTTGTAGCATCATGCTGTGGGGGGTTCTCTTGTCAGCGATACCAAGCAGAAAACAGAATAACGGAGAAAAAAAAAACCTTCAACTTCACCTCAAACTAACAGGTAAAAACTTGGAAACAATTGAATGTTACACAAAACGATGATCTCAAGCACACATCAGAACTGGTTTCTGATTGGATAAATCAGACTAAAATTTCTTCAATTCAATTCAGTTTATTTATACAGCACCAAGTCACAACAGAAGTCATCTCAGGGCACTGAACAGAAACATTCATACACATAAAAAGTAAGTTAACACTATTTATCTGAGGAGCAGACCGCTTTGAGGCTTAACTTATAATATTATTATTATTATTATTAGTTTATTTGACAGGGACAATGCACACAAACATAGAACAGAACAAGTCTGTGACTGATGCGCTGGACAAAGAGTATATAGCTAATTCGCAACTCCAGTACATAAGAGTATTCCAGCCTACATATCCATGTAATCAACCTAACAACCTCCAAATTCACACAATAAAAACTATACATGAAAATACATACAATTAAATAATCTAGATACAATAAAAAAACATTTATTTATAATAATATCCTTGCACATCCTCAGTACCTCTCATCCTCACACATTCAGCTAACATACAAAGTCACTAATACATACATTCCCACAAGGGCTTTCTCATCCATTAAAAAATATCTTTGCTTTTCCTTTAGCCAGAATTTAGTCACATGACTGAACTTTTTAAAGGTACAGTATGCAGTTTCTGTAGAACTCCAGCACTTAGAAATATTTTCAACAGGCAAAGCATTCTGATCCCGCTCTGCCCCCTTGTGGTCTGTTAAATTTCAAATTCAAGCTCTGTTTTTATTGGCTGATTCAAATTCAAGCTCTGTTTTTATTGGCTGGTTACAAACTCTGTTTTTATTGGCTGGAAAATGGTGGGTCACCTTTTCTTTTTAGAAATGCTTATTTACCACCTGGAGAAGCAAGGGGACAATATTTTTTTTTTTTTTTTCAGAGATTACCTGGCTAACATCAGTCTGTCAGGAGGTAGTGACAGAGTGAAGAAATATGTTCATAAAAAAAGCTACATACTGCAGCTTTAAGTTCATGTATAGCTTTTACATGTGGGGGCAATAAGTTCCATAATGTTGCGCTTTTATATAAAAAGAGGTTGGACGAAACGTTGTTCTACATAGGGAAGTTATGCAGTTCTGTTCTAATGATCCTCTAGTGACTCTGTAACAGTTTTCTTCTGTATAAATGAACTCAATGGATCAGGGTATCAGGTTAAGTTATTGATACACTTAAAAATTAATTTAAGAAAACATAAGTCACAAAAGCTTTCAAAATTCATTAAGTTATGTTTGTCCAGGTTCCACTTCATCGCAGACTCTCATCTTGAGCAAGCATGAAGGCGACAGTGGACAGGAAAAACTCCCTCATGAGGGAAAAACCTCCAGCAGAACCAGGCTCAAGACAAGCGACCATCTGCTTCAACCGGCTAGGATTGAGAGGACAGGATGGAGGAACAGATACACAATGGCAGGTCCAGGATGGAGGCCATCAGGTTATTCTCTAGGAGAAAAGACAATGACAAGAATCGCATGTTAAGAAAGAATAATTACTAATACAAACTATTCATTTACATGTATTTGTAACTGTTCATTTGATGAAATGAGGTCAAGTTGTTCTCCAGTAGTCTACAGCAGCATAGGATAAGGAACCGATAAGGAAACCAAGCTAACTATAGGATTTATCAAAAAGGAAAGTCTTCAGCCCAGTCTTAAAACTGGACAATGTGTCAGCCTTACGGACAGAAACTGGAAGTTGCTTCCACAAGAGAGGAGCCTGATAACTGAAAGATCTTCCTCCCATTCTGCTTTTGGAAACTCTAGGAACTGCAAGTAAATCTGCAGTCTGAGAGCGAAGTGCTCTATTGGGAAAACATGAAACAATACGACCTGCAATATAAGATGGCGATTTCCAAAGATTTCCAAAAATTCCCACTATTAGGCTTCTGGAACAACTTCCCTGAAGCCCTGACCTAAGCACTTTTAAGTATGTTTAAAAGCCGAGTTGAACTCTACAAACTCAGTCAAAAAATGGTCAAATAACCTAACAGAATTACATACCAGATGCTTGTTAGATGGTACAAAAGGTTTGTGATTCAACTTGCTGTGGGATATTTAAAGGGGACCACAGATGCAAAATTCACTTTTTAATGTTTTTTTTTACTCAACTATAGTCCTAGGGCCAAAAAAATGCACCCAGTGGTATATTTACTCTAAGTATATTTATTTTTCAGGGATATTAAATGTCTAGATTTCCAATCCTGGCGCTTGTGATGTCACAAGCCGTAGGACAACCCACCCCAACCTGAGTCCAGCCCCTCACCTAGCAACCCCTGGTGATGCTCCACCCACTTCAGTATAAAAGACGTCACGTTTTTTTTTCCTGAGTTCATGTCAGCACAATGGCTACTAGAGTTCGATGTTTCGTTGTTGTTAAAATGCAGTACCGCTAATAACTAATTATCTATCAACGAAAAAACTTATTTACGGGCTCTTAAATCAACCGGACGACTGCTCACGGACCATATCCGGTCCGCGCCGGATGTGGTCCGTGAAAAAAGCGGTCCCCGCTAGAGAGAGCGTGTATAGCAGTTAGCAGCCAGTGTGTTACTCTGCAGCCTTATTGCTTGTTTTCGAAGAGTCAAACGAAGAGTTTTTAACATGGATGTTTCTCAGCGGCCTACGCGACGCGTCAGCGCCTCATTTGCCCTGCCCAAAATGGCGTCTGCCTCTGGGTCTGACTCAGGGTCCCCTTTGGAGGGCGGAGTTAATGTAAACAGATTTTTGAAGGGCGTGGCCTTATCATAAACAGCCTGTTCAGAACGGAAGTGAGAAAAGGCACAACTAGAAAGGGGATATTTTATTATCTAAGAATTATTTTGTGCATTAAATTGAATGAACATGGTCTGGATAGCCCACAGACATACCATAAAAATTTATAAAACCAATATTTGGTCTCCTTTAACTAATGATAGATAGATGGATAGATAGCTATGTTGCAATATAGATAGGTAGGTAGGTATGTACTTACTTACTTACTTAAGTACTTACTTACGTACTTACTTAGTATACTTACGTGCTTACTTACTTACATACTTACGTGCTTACTTAGGTACTTACATACTTAAGTACTTACTTACTTTATTGTCCCCAAGGGGACATTTGTCTTGGACATCATGCACTAAACAAAGCTTCTTCCACAATTAAATTCACTACAAACAATAAAATCATGTGAACATCACAATAAAAAAAATACATATTGCTCAATAAAAACACATATTGCACATTCCACATACATTCCAGCAAGTAAACGAAACAACAAATCAGACAGGAGCATCAGCAGCATGACAAAGACTATACAGTATATATAATGGGAGTGTATGTACAGAATATTTTTGAATCTACAATAAAATGTAATGAGCTTCCAAATATTGTTTTTAAAAATCATTGACGTATTCAACCCTGGAAGAAGACTGAATCACATCAACTTTTAAAAGCCCAAAGTCAATACAACAATCCAAAAAATTTAAGTCTGGTCCTCTGGATGTTCAAAAAACAAAACAAAGCAAAAAAAAAAAAATGTAGAAACGTTTCGTCTTTCATCTGAAAGACTTCTTCAGTCTGAGGTGCTGTATTCAGAAAAGCCAGCCTGTCATTTTATATACAGTTCACACGAGAAGATGTAAAAAAATGGCAGGCTGGCTTTCTTGGACTGTGAGGTCTCAGTTTCTGATGGAGGACATTTGAAACTGATGTGTACCGCAAACCCACCCACACAGACCAGTATTTACAGTTCGACTCCCATCACCCTCTGGAGCACAAGTTAGGAGTCATCAGGACTCTGTATCACAGAGCAGACAGCGTCCCCACTAACTTAGGAGCCAGACAGAAGGAGAAATCACACACAAAACAGGCTCTAGAGAAATGTGGATATCCTAACTGGGCCTTCCTGAAAGCAGAGAAGAAACCCAAACAGGACTCCAGCCAGCCATCAGGTGAAAAGAAGGAACCCAGACCCAGACCAGTGGTCATTCCGTATAGTTGCAGGTCAGAGACAGAGAGAATTTATTGTCATTTGCACCGCATGTAGTACATGTGTTGAAAACGAGANTGATGAAAACGAGATTATGTACACAGGGTCCCAGTTACATCCAACAACAAATGCAAGAGAAAAACATAATAACATCTAGGATTAACTAAGAGAGACATCAGCTAGTAATACACTAAGCCCTAATGTAGTAGAAAAACATCATTATAAACAGCAGCACGAACATGAGTCATTATGAGCAGATGGTCACAGATGAACGCAGCAACAAGAAACAGATCAGTATCAACATGATGTGACATTTTGCAGTGTTTATTCTTATTATTTATTTATTCATGAGTCTGACAGCCTCAGGGTAGAAGCTGTTCCTCAGTCTAGTGGTTCTACATTTGATGCTCCTCAACCTCCGTCCCGAGGGGAGTGGTGCAAAGAGTGAGTGTGCTGGGTGAGTGAGGTCTTTCATGATGCAGGTGGCTCTTTTCCTGCATCTGGAGGTGTAAATGTCTGTGATGGTGGGGAGACTGACTCCAACAGACTTCTGTGCAGCCTTCACCACTCTCTGTAGAGCTTTCCTCTCTGCAACTGTGCAGCCTCCATGCCACACGTTGATGCTGGAGCACAGGATGCTCTCCACTGCACACCTGTAGAAGGAGGTGAGGACTGGGCTGCTCAGACCAGCTCGTCTCAGCCGTCTGAGGAAGTAGAGTCTCTGATGACCTTTCTTGATCAGGCTGGTGGTGTTGTTGCTCCAGCTGAGGTTATCATTCAAGTGTACACCCAAGTATTTGTAGCTGGAGACCACTTCCACCGCAGATCCACTTATGTTCAGTGGGGTGTGGGTGTGTTTGTTCCTTCTGAAGTCCACAATCATCTCCTTTGTCTTCTTCACATTCATGTGAAGGTTATTCTCTTTGCACCAGCTCTCCAGGTGTTCCACCTCCTGTCTGTAGCTGGACTCATCATTGTTTGTGATGCATCCCACCACCGCTGTATCATCTGCAAACTTAACAATATGACAGCCTGGATGTGTGGCTGTACAATCATATGTGAGCAGAGTGAACAGAAGAGGGCTCAGCACACATCCTTGAGGAGAGCCAGTGCTGAGGGTGATGGTGGAGGAGGAGAAGTTGTGGATCTTCACGGACTGTGGTCTGTTTGTTAAGAAGTCTAGTACCCAGTTACAGATGGAGGGGCTTAGTCCAAGTGTAGATAGTTTGTCTATCAGAGTTTGGGGGATCATGGTGTTGAAGGCAGATGTGAAGTCCACAAAGAGCAGACGCACGTATGAGTCCTTCTGATCCAGGTGGGTGAGAGCAGTGTGGACCACAGAGGAGATGGCGTCCTCTGTTGATCGGTTCTCACGGTATGCATATTGATGAGGGTCCTCGCTGATGTTGACGGTTGTCTTGATGTGGGACATGACCAGTTTCTCAAAACATTTAGCGACTATCGGGGTGAGAGCCACTGGTCTATAGTCATTCAGACCAGTCACTGTGGAGCTTTTTGGGACTGGGATGATGGTGGCAGTCTTCAGGCAGGTGGGAACTGACTCCACATCAGCACATCAGTTAAAAAATTGCTGCAAAACGCACTCGAGTTGCCAAACATTTTCATATCTATGAGGTGCCATTAGCAAAGTTACAAAAATCAACAGCAATATTTTAGTTTAGAGAAAACATTTTTTTCCAGTCAAATTTTAACCATGTTATTAATACACGTCGTTCTAAATTAAATATTTAATTTGATAGCTAAATATTTAGTTTACAAAACTAAATACTGAACTTGCAAGTAAAATATTTAGTTCAGATGGTTAGTGGGTGGGTGAGCGTGTGTTGATACATACCTATCAAGAAATTTGTAGACAAAGTCCTTGGTGTGCTTTCCTCCAATTCTGGAAATTTGCAGAACCTGTTGGAATAAATCCATGATATAGTTCACTGACACTTCAAAGTGTTTGGTTGTACAGTACAGTACTGCGTTATGCTCGGCTTTCCTCCAGACTTGTAAAACCTACCAGGGTAGCAAATTTGGAGTCACGAGGTGCTCCTCTCTCACAAAATCCTCCATGGTCTCTATCCTTTTTGGCACAGGGTGGGAGAGGGATGTAGGGCTAGGCGATCGCCGAGGTCAATGAAGAAGTTGAATACGCTGAAACACTGGGGGGAAAAATAAAACAAAAACACACATGTCTTGATTACAATCTCTCCAACAGCAAGGTGGCTGTGGTTGATCATTTTTTTCCAAGTGTCTCACTGCTAACTGTTCAATACTTACCATCCTGAGGCAATGGGAATGCCCATCTTCCAATTTCTGATCTGGAAGTGGCATCGGTTTTCCATGAAAAAAATAATAAAATAAATTTTATTTTGCAAGGCCTGATAAAATAAACAATGGTTTAAAGTGTAATGTATACCGGTACTCATGGGC
>JBBPBX010060436.1:0-21444 GCA_038048925.1 Garcialebias charrua
TGTATATTTTATCCATTTTGAGTGTGAGTTGTTTCATTGATTTGTAATTTTTCATTTCCCGAATTCATCCAGATCCTTCAGCTCTTTTATCATTTTAGACTGAGACTCTTCTTTTGTTTTGATAAAGATGTATCCATTTCTCGTCCATGTTGATGCTATTTTGTTTTGTTTTTTTAACCACCTTGCTTGATGTGCAATGTTTCCATTTTTTTTTGTTAGATCAGAGTCAGAGAGTCAGAGAGTCTTTATTGTCATTTGCACCGCATGTGGTACATGTGATGAAAACGAGATTATGTACACGGGGTCCCAGTTACATCCAACAACAAATGCAAGAGAAAAACAGTAATAACATCTAGAATTAACTAAGAGAAACATCAACTAGTAATACACTAAGCCCTAATGTAGTGGAAAAACATCATTATAAACAGCAGCACGAACATGAGTCTGTATGAGCAGATGGTCACAAATGAACACAGCAACAAGAAAACAGATCAGCATCAGCATGATGTGATATTTTGCAGTGATTATTCTTATTATTTATTTATTCATGAGTCTAACAGCCTCAGGGTAGAAGCTGTTCCTCAGTCTAGTGGTTCTACATTTGATGCTCCTCAACCTCCGTCCTGAGGGGAGTGGGGCAAAGAGTGAGTGTGCTGGGTGAGTGAGGTCTTTCATGATGCAGGTGGCTCTTTTCCTGCATCTGGAGGTGTAAATGTCTGTGATGGTGGGGAGACTGACTCCAACAGACTTCTGTGCAACCTTCACCACTCTCTGTAGAGCTTTCCTCTCTGCAACTGTGCAGCCTCCATGCCACACATTGATGCTGGAGCACAGGATGCTCTCCACTGCACACCTGTAGAAGGAGGTGAGGTCTGGGCTGCTCAGACCAGCTCGTCTCAGCCGTCTGAGGAAGTAGAGTCTCTGATGACCTGACAACCTGCAGAGTCTGAATCAAAGAGAACATGTGAGTGAGCTGAAGTCAATAGTCTGCAGCTTCCAACAGGAGAAGAGAAGATGGACGAGAGCTCACTGAAGAGTTCACAAACACCTCTCCTTTCCTCCTGTCACATCAATCAAGTGATGCAGCACATGCAGACAGCTAAACTTGTGGCAGTAACATGAAAAGTGAGCGAGACATTTTCTTCTAAACAACATCACTTCATCATTGGGCGGCCGTGGCGTAGTGGTAATGGCAGTCGTCCCCCGATCGGAAGGTTGGAGGTTCGAATCCCGGTTCCCCACACCATGTGTCGTTGTGTCCCTGGGCAAGACACTTAACCCTGAGTTGCTCCCGGTAGGACTGGAAGGCGCCTTGCATGGCAGTCGCCGCTACCGGTGTATGAATGTGTGTATGAATGGGTGGATGGTTGGTATTGTAAAGCGCTTTGGGGCTCCTCACAGGGGGCTGGAAAGCGCTATATATAAATAAGCTCCATTTACCATCATTCTCCTTTCTGGCAGCAGTAAAGAGAAGCAGGTGAAGTGTGAGAAAATAAATCAACATCAAGTTATAAAGTTGTATTTTCTTCTTTACTTGTTAAATGCTGACATAAGTGGAGCTCAGGAACTGTTTGGTTCCTCCTCAGCCTCTTGTTTAAGCAGCTACAAAAACAGTAATGTTGCCGAAATACGTATTTAAAGTAAATTAGTATTTCAGCCTGGCTGCGGTTATTGTTCTGCTGGCTAGTGAGCGCATGTGTGTTAACAGACATGCGACACAAACAGCGTGAGGATGCGGGGCCTTGTCTCTTTGAAAAACCATCCAGGAACTAAGCCAAAAAAAAAAACTCGTAGCAGTATATGGCTTATTTAAACGCTAGAATAACCTAACCTGCAGTGTTTTACTTGCCTCAAATTATCTGCCTCAGCAGCACACACACCCGTTTTAGCTAAGCGTTTTAGCATCCGTAGCTTTTAGCAACGGCAGGTTTTGTTCATTCAAGTGAACAGAGCTAACAGCTAGCAAATAAACAAAACAGAACCGATTACCTTCAACTTCCAACTGAATGTCCAGTCGTCGTCCAGAGTCAGACCAGTCGACGTCTAATAAAAAGCAAGTTTTACGAGCGCTGAGTCCGACACAACAACAGCTTCATGTCCAACAGTTGAAAAGGAAATGGCTACATTTGAACGAAGCGTGCGAAGCAAGAGGCGTTGATTGGTTGAATATGATCACATGCTACTTCCCACGATAAACAAGAGTGGCGTTGATTGGTTAGGACAAAGTTCACATGCAACCTGACAAGCAAGAGTGGCGTTGATTGGTTGGGACGTATATGATCACGTTCTACCCCCATCCAATCATAACGCATGAAGACCACAAACAGAAAAATGGCAGAAGCAGTACTTCACGTTTCACGTACGCCTGGAGTAACGCAGAATAAAATTGAATAATGATAATAATAATGATGATAATAATAATACCCTGATGCATGCTCAATAATAATAATAACAATATACTATATATATATATATATATATATAGTATATACAACAATATAAAAAAAACTGACAAAACGTTTAAAACAGAAGTACTAAAAATAAACCAGTGTGAAAATACTTTGTGTAAAATATCTTGGCCAAAAGTTTAAACAGAAGTATAGATTAAGTATACTTAGACTTTTAGTTTATTTTTAGTATAAGTCAAGTATTGTGTAAAATAAACTTGGCTAAGTATACTTTTGATAAGTACCTAAAAAGTAAACTGAAAGTATACTCTTATTTTTTTAGTTTAAAATTAGTGTACTTTAAGTATACTTGCATATAATACTTTTTGGTAAGGGAGCACAAGGGGGACAGAACTGACCAACAGGACGAGTCATCCTTACATTGTTAAAGTCCTACCGTGCACGCTCCTGTGGTTATTTCCGGGTTGTCACTGCTGACACGAAATATATGCGACATGTCAGCGGTGACGCATAATAGATGCAACGTATCCACCTTATTCCTGATTTGGCGCCACTACCCATAATTCATAGCGGAAGACGGTTGTTTACTTCCACTTGCGCTGTTTACAGTTGCGGAAGATGGCGAACAAATAGATTACAGACTCTTGACCAAGGCGCAAGAGCTAGATATCTGCAAAAAAAATAGCAGTGGTCGGAGTTGACCCCTATGAGTTGGAGAAATAAATTATGTCAGACGAAGCGGAAAAGTTGTCACCGAGAAGTTACTCTGATATTGTTAATTATTTAATGACTACGAGGAGGGCCTACAACAAGGAGCTTCACAGCTTTACATCCATGGATGCTTATAACCAGTAACAGATTTGTGAAGGACGTCCAAATCTTCATGTTAATAACAGTTCTGGTGACTGGCAGAGTAAGTGATTACAATAATGTACACGTAGATGTGCCTCATAGCTAGCTACAGCAGCTAAGCTAATCTTTGCTACAGTAAACATTGCTGTTATTTACTGTGTGCTAAGCTGACGTAGCTTGTACTACAGTAAAGATCAATGTTATTTCTCACATTACTACATTATTTATTTAGCCTATCACAATCCCTCATATCATATTGGGGTATACGTCTGTTAGAACACCCCCTGAAAATCGTTGAGAAGATCATTGAGAGAAGGTTAACATCATGCATTACAATCGATAACTATCAGTTTGGCTTTATGGCTAGGAAATCCACCATCAATGCGATTCACTTCATCCGGCAACTACAAGAGAAATATCTGACAAAACATCAACAATTATCACGTTTTTGTGGACCTTGAGAAAGCTTTCGATCGAGTTACCCGTGAAGCAATAAGCTGGAGTCTACGTCGACAAAACGTTCCCGAATATCTTGTTTGTCTAGTCATGGCAACGTACACAAATGCCAAGACATTCATCAGCACAACGTTTGGGAATAAGGATTTGTTCGACATTGGCGTCGGCGTTCACCAAGGCTCGATACTCAGCCCACTGTTATTTATCACAGTAATGGAAGAAATCACGAAGTCGATACGCACTGGCGACATTTGGAATCTGATGTACGCAGACAATATCATTCTAACAGCCACATCAGAACAAAGCGCGGCACAAATGTTTGAAGAATGGAACGCTCGACTCGCCGACCATGGGTTCAAAATCAACATTGACAAAACAAAAGCGATGAACACTGGCGAATCCGTCGAATCCACACCCACTGGTCGTTGGCCCTGTTCAGTTTGCAAAGCTGGTGTGGGCAGAAATTCAATCATGTGTCAACAGTGCCAACAGTGGTGTCACAAACGTTCAAAAATAAGTGGTCCATTGTCAAAAGCGACCAATTTCGTTTGTCCTACTTGCATCAATCCACGACAACAAGTACAATGCAACAATACAATTGGAGCTGTTGGCGTTGAAACAGTCAAGTCGTTTCAATATCTAGGGGATGTGTTGGACTGTACTGGAACAGCCGAAGCTGCCTTTCGGGCACGTATACGTGTGGCGTGGAATACATGGCATCTACTCGCTTCTATACTGATGCGGCGTGACATCCCACTACTCCTACGTTCAAGACTCTATGGCTCAGTGATACGTCCCGTGCTGTTGTATGGCGCAGAAACATGGCCAATGACAACAAAACTCGAACAGCAACTTCACCGAACCGACATGAAAATGCTCCGATGGATGCAACGCATTAGTCTTAAAGATCACATCCAATCAACCGAAATCCTGCGTCGAGTTGGCTTATGTGCGATTAAGGGCGCATGCCGGCGACACCGTTTGCGATGGTTCGGTCATGTTAAACAAAGTGAAAACAGTGCTATACTTGCTATTGAAAACCTTGAAGTACCTGTCACCCGTCCCAAAGGCCGTCCGAAAAAGACCTGGGTGCAAACGATTCAACAAGATCTGAAAGCGCTGAACCTCAATGAACTGGACGCAACAGACCGCCTAATCTGGCAGCAAAAACTTGGCGACAAAGAAGTAGCGTCCCACCTCGGAATCGGGAAAACAGACGTTAAACAAAAATAGATAAATAGATTTATTTAGCCTATGACTGCCTTTCATACTGAAATTAGTGTTAACAAAATAAATTATTTGTAATTATTGCTCAGTCATAGTATTTAACGTTTTTCAGTAAATGACACTGATATTATTTATTTTCCACTATGATCTGCTTTTGTTAATAAAGTTAGTGGTGAAAAGTTACAATTTGGTAACTCCTTTTAATCCATTGGTTAAATGTTGCTTTAAACCCTGAAACAAGAACAGCATTTTAATTGTTTTCCTCCTTTGTGTTGTATTTCTGTGTAAGGCACTCCCAGGAGATGGATGAAACTCCACTTGGTCCAGAAGTTGTGTGCAGTCATGCACCACAGCAACAAATGAGTGAAAATATAATTTTCTATAAATAAATCAGCTTTTCAAGTACATTTGGTGTTGCTGTGAAACATGCATTCCTAAATGTACGTGTGTTTACCTTTAGTTTGAATAAAACAGTTGCACCAAGTTTCACCTTCTTTATTTCAATATTTAAGATACACTGTTTAATGTCCTGTAATGAGAAGTAGTTTCATTGTGATGTCACCTCTACTAGAAATTATTCTACTGCACATAAATAAAACCTAGATGTAGTGATTGTTCTTTAGCAACTTAACAGTTTAGTCCAAAAAAGCTAAGTCTGGTCCTCTGGACATTCAAAAAACAAAACAAAGCAAAAAAAAACTGTAAAAGTTTCGTCTTTCGTCCGAAAGACTTCCTCAGTCTGAGAAGCTGTGTTCAGCTCAGTCTTATAAATAGCACCCTCCCACAGTGGATCAACCAGTTGGCTGATGACAGCCGAAACCAGCTGCTCACATGATCAAGGAGGACCATCAGCCTGACGATGGATCGTTAACACCCTGATGGTTGTTTGCTATTCACAGAGGGCTGAGTGATACTAGCAATAACAGCATTGTAAGTGGGGGACAGTTGAACCCGGAGGCCTCCACCTCTGTTTAATGATGGACGGTTTCTTTTCACAAAGATGGCCTCCTTTACTCCTCTCTCAAACCATTGTTCCTCTCTATCAAGGATGTGAACATCTTCATCCCTGAAAGAGTGACCGCTGGCCTGGAGATGAGTGTAGACTGCAGAGTCCTGACCTGATGATGTTGATCTTCTGTGCTGGGCCATCCTTTTGGCCAGTGGCTGTTTAGTTTCCCCGATGTAAGACTGATCACAGCCCTCCTGACACTGAACAGCATACACAATATTACTCTGTTTGTGCCGGGGGACTGGATCTTTGGGATGAACCAGTCTTTGTCGTAATGTATTTTGGGGTTTAAAAGCCACTGGGACGTTGTGTTTAGAAAATAAACGTCTCAATGTCTCTGAAACTCCCGCAACATACGGAATGACCACTGGTCTGGGTCTGGGTTCCTTCTTTTCACCTGATGGCTGGCTGGAGTCCTGTTTGGGTTTCTTCTCTGCTTTCAGGAAGGCCCAGTTAGGATATCCACATTTCTCTAGAGCCTGTTTTGTGTGTGATTTCTCCTTCTGTCTGGCTGCTGAGTTAGTGGGGACGCTGTCTGCTCTGTGGTACAGAGTCCTGATGACTCCTAACTTGTGCTCCAGAGGGTGATGGGAGTCAAACTGTAAATACTGGTCTGTGTGTGTGGGTTTGCGGTACACCTCAGTTTGCAAATTTCCTCTATCAGAAACTGAGACCTCACAGTCCAAGAAAGCCAACCTGCCATTTTTTACATCTTCTCGTGTGAACTTGATATATTTATCCACAGAGTTGATGTGATCAGTGAAATGTTGGACTTCCTGAGATTTAATTTTAACCCAGGTGTCGTCAACATACCTGAACCAATGACTTGGTGGTCTCCCTGAAAAGGATGTCAAAGCTCTCTTTTCTACCTCCTCCATGTACAGGTTGGCAACAATAGGAGAAACTGGAGACCCCATAGCACACCCATGTTTCTGCCTATAATATTGCTCCCCATATGTGAAGTAGGTTGACTGCAGGCACAGTTTCAAGAGTTGACACAGTTGTTCTGTGGAAAGTGTGGTCCTGTTGCTCAGAGTGGTGTCTGATTTTAACCTTAAACAGACCACCTCTACTGCTTCATCAACAGGAATGCACGTAAAGAGTGATGTGACATCAAAAGAGACCATTGTTTCATCAGTCTCCATGATGACATCCCTCACCTTATCCACAAAGTCCATGGTGTTCTGTATGTGGTGTTCTGAGCTGCCAACTAAAGGGATGAGTACAGATGCCAGATATTTGGAAACATTGTAAGTGACCGAGTTAATCATGCTAACAATTGGTCTTAAAGGTACACCCTGTTTGTGGATTTTGGGTAAACCATACAGACTTGGTGTGGCCTCCCCTGGGTACAGTCTGTGGTACAGAATATTGTCAATAGCCTTGTCCTGCTTCAAAAGTTTCAGGCAATCTATCAACTTCTTCTTGTAACCACTTCTGCCTGATTACCCTTCAGGAATCCAAGACTGGACCCAGGTCCAGGATCTGAGACTGGACGAAGGTCTAAGTGTCCTCACACTGGAGCTTTTCTTTGGCTAGAACTCAGCCCTTCACTCGTCTGTACCTTTAAAAAAAAGATTAGTAAATGTTGTCATGTTTGCATCACAAAGTCTAAACTAAGACTCCAAGTTTACTACTCAAAGTAGAAAAATAAATACAGTTGCTCCTAACATGCTAGCCTGGTCTGTGATGACTGAAGTCAGAGTCAGAGTCAGAGAGTTTTATTGTCATTTGCACCGCATGTGGTACATGTGATGAAAACGAGATTATGTACACTGGGTCCCAGTTACATCCAACAACAAATGCAGGAGAAAAACAGTAATAACATCTAGAATTAACTAAGAGAAACATCAACTAGTAATACACTAAGCCCTAATGTAGTGGAAAAAAACATCATTATGAACAACAGCACGAACATGAGTCTTTATGAGCAGATGGTCACAGATGAACACAGCAACAAGAAAACAGATCAGCATCAGCATGATGTGATATTTCACAGTGATTATTCTTATTATTTATTTATTCATGAGTCTAACAGCCTCAGGGTAGAAGCTGTTCCTCAGTCTAGTGGTTCTACATTTGATGCTCCTCAACCTCCGTCCTGAGGGGAGTGGGGCAAAGAGTGTGTGTGCTGGGTGAGTGAGGTCTTTCATGATGCAGGTGGCTCTTTTTCTGCATCTGGAGGTGTAAATGTCTGTGATGGTGGGGAGACTGACTCCAACAGACTTCTGTGCAGCCTTCACCACTCTCTGTAGAGCTTTCCTCTCTGCAACTGTGCAGCCTCCATGCCACACATTGATGCTGGAGCACAGGATGCTCTCCACTGCACACCTGTAGAAGGAGGTGAGAACTGGGCTGCTCAGACCAGCTCGTCTCAGCCGTCTGAGGAAGTAGAGTCTCTGATGACCTTTCTTGATCAGGCTGGTGGTGTTGTTGCTCCAGCTGAGGTTATCATTCAAGTGTACACCCAAGTATTTGTAGCTGGAGACCACTTCCACCGCAGATCCACTTATGTTCAGTGGGGCATGGGTGTGTTTGTTCCTTCTGAAGTCCACAATCATCTCCTTTGTCTTCTTGAAGATTATTCTCTTTGCACCAGCTCTCCAGGTGTTCCACCTACTGTCTGTAGCATGAAGGTGAATGAATCTACAGTGCACTCTGAATAACACAAAAATACAAAATCAACTCTACACTTATGTAAGCTCTGTTAGCATAACAGAACCTGTAAAGTGTCACTTAGCTTATGCTGGTGAAGATTCTCAGTCATCCAGGACATGATAAAATAAAAAAAGGCGTTCAATACAAAAACGACTGGACTTTATTTGTAACAGAACATGTTTCACTTCTCATCCATCCAAGAATTGAGAAAGATCCTCGGATGAGAGGCGAAACGTCTTCTGTTACAAATAAAGTCCAGTTGTTTTTCTATTGAACACCTTTTTTTTATCTAAAAAAGCTAAGTCTGGTCCTCCGGACATTCAAAATAAAAAATTAAAAAATGTCCAGAGGACCAGACTTAGCTTTTTTAGATTTTTCTACCTGGATTATTGAGCACGCATCAGGGTACCTTTTTTTTAATGTTACTTAGCTTATTACGTTTTAGGAATAATCAAAATAAAAATATTAACATGCAACCTCCTAACAAAAAACAGTTCAGGCTAAACACGGGACCGGGACCAGAACTTTGGGGCCGTGAGTTTTACGGTGTGGAGGTTAGCATGTAGCATAGCGTTGCTAAGCTAGCGACAGTAACAGAGACGCTAGATCATGAAAAAACTGTTCAAACACACATTGTTTAGCAAAATTATTCATATAGAATTTTGGTTTACCGGACAAAAAGTGATTGGAGCATATTTTGGATGTCTTCGAGGGCAGATCCGGTTGATATTACGCAGCCAGACTCGTTGACTCAGTAAGGCCGAGCCCTCGGTTTCTCTGGTCATTCATTTTTCCTTATTATCGGAATTAAGAAAAAATTCCACTTGGCGTTTCCCCAATTGGAACACCCACTAACCCAACATGAAGTAACCATTGCAATTGATTAGAAATAAACAAATAAAAAAAAACGTGAAAAATACACTGCAGGTAGACTATGCTGTAACTGCTGCTCAGGTAGCTGGAAGTATACAACCCTTAGGCAGAAGTAGTCGTGTGGCATGGCAACCCACATACGCTCTTGCAGAATAAGGTGGATACGGCGGTGCGACACGTTTATGGATTTTTCCACTTTATTGGACATAATTGGACTAAAGCGACATATAGGGCGGTGCAACTTTTCAGCTGGAAAGTATGGTACATTGGCCCCTTTCCTATCAATTTAATAATCAACCCATCTGCTATCTGCATAAATTACCTTCCTCCATGAGGATCCATCCCACATTCCATTTCTAAGATCAGACCAGTTTCTGAAAGTCTTTTAAAAGTGCCCCCACCCATTGATAATCATCCTGCTTTTTTTGGTTTGATGAATTTTGGACATACAAGGGTAGAGATAGGGAAAAATATGGTCTTAAAAAGAGATTGTGGATTCCCAGGTCTTTCAACCTCGACCCAGTTTCATCTCTTCATCTAAAACCAGATTTAAATTGTCTAGAGGTGATTCATGGTGATTCATGTAGGATTCCAGGGTTTTTCTTGTTCTAATCTCTTCCTAGTAGCCACTAAGTGGCAGGGCAGAGCCATTCCACCACAGCTGATCCTGATCTTGGATAATGATCGCCTGGTGTACATAAGAACCTGGAATCAGTTCCTCTTGGCTGGAAAATTAAGCTACCTACTGGTAACTAGTGACAGTCTTGCAAACTTGATCTTTGGTTAAAGAAAATCTAACCTTTGTATTTCTGTGTACATCCTAGTCCTGTAACTCATGATACATCCATGTGGACTTCAAGTAGTGCCTGCAAAGCTAAAACCCTGTGCAACCAGATCTTGGAAATCATCAACCACCACTTTGTCAGCCTACAAAAAATTACTGGGTCAGTCTGAGTTTTGTCCTGCCACTCTCCAACCTCTCACTACTCACCATTCTTACCAAGAGCCACCATCCACATGTGAACTTTTGTCCTCCTCTCTAAACCTGGCCAACAAAACAGAGAAAGTAAGAGTTCATTTCAAGGATATCTACCTAATGTTTACTTCTAAATAAAAGGTAATTGTCTGTCTCCCATTCCATTCCAGATCGATTCCCTACACATGTAGATAAAATAATTTACCTTTTACTCAAACGTTTGAGTCTCTTTCCAAATGTCTACACTACTATAAGTTTTAAAATAAATATAAATAAATGTACATAATGATATATATTGCTACAAAGCTAATCATTCAATAAAACATTCTACAGAGACTAAACGATCATCAGCAGCAGCTTTATTTATAAAGCGCTTTAACAGGCATAGCTGAAACAAAGTGCTGAACATCAGTTACAAACAAGATAAAAGAAAGCATAAAAACAGAGCTACAAAACTAAGCACACCGTGAACTAAAAACTCAATTTAAAATACAATAAAATGACAAGTTGAACTCGGTTTGCAGCCGAGTGTGATGCGGCCGGGATGAGGATCAGTTCCTCCAAATCCGAGGCCATGGTCTTGAGCCAGAAAAGGGTAGCATGCCCTCTCCGGGTCGGGGAGGAGGTCCTGCCCCAAGTGGAGGAGTTTAAGTATCTCGGGGTCTTGTTCACGAATGAGGGAAAACTGGAGCGTGAGATCGATAGGCGGATAGGTGCAGCATCCGCAGTGAAGCGGGCGCTGTACCGGTCTGTCGTGGTGAAGAGAGAGCTGAGTCAAAAGGCAAAGCTCTCAATTTACCGATCGATCTACGTTCCCACCCTCATCTATGGTCATGAGCTTTGGGTTGTGACCGAAAGAACGAGATCTCGGATACAAGCGGCTGAAATGAGTTTTCTCCGCAGGGTGTCTGGACTCTCCCTTAGAGATAGGGTGAGAAGCTCAGTCATCCGGGAGGGACTCGGAGTAGAGCCGCTGCTTCTCCACATCGAGAGGAGCCAGTTGAGGTGGCTCGGGCATCTGGTTAGGATGCCTCCTGGACGCCTCCCTGGTGAGGTGTTCCGGGCATGTCCCACCGGGAGGAGACCCAGAGGAAGACCCAGGACACGCTGGAGGGACTATGTTTCTCGGCTGGCCTGGGAACGCCTTGGGATTCCCCCAGAGGAGCTGCTCCAAGTGGCTGGGGAGAGGGAAGTCTGGGCCTCCCTACTTAGGCTGCTACCCCCGCGACCCGACCCCGGATAAGCGGACGAAAATGGATGGATGGATGGATGGATGACAAGTTGAACAGATAAAATTAATACCAATAAAAATGAAGTAAAATCAAGTCTCAGTTGGGTTGAAGGCCAATGAGTAGAGATGAGTTTTCAGACGGGTTTTAAAAATGGACAGTGAGGGGGCCTGTCGAATGTGCAAAGGCAGAGCATTCCATAACTTAGGGGCACTAACAGAGAAGGCCCTGTCTCCTCGAAGCTTCCTCTTACTCATTGGAATGACCAGGAGCAGCTGGTCAGCAGACCTGAGTGACCGGGATGGAGTGTAATCGTGTAGAAGCTCTGTCAAATAAGGGGGGGCAAGGCTGTTTAAAACTTTAAAAACAAACAAAATAATTTTAAATGAACTCTAAAATACACGGGCAGCCAGTGGAGAGAAGCCAGGACAGGTGTGATGTGCTCTCTTTTGCGTGTTCCAGTTAAAAGTCGTGCAGCAGCATTTTGCACCAGCTGCAGACGTGCAAGTGAGGACTGGCTGACTCCAAGATAGAGAGAATTACAGTAATCCAGCCGTGATGAAATGAAGGCATGGATTACTGTTTCGAACAGTTGCTGTGAAGTTTCACCTTTGCCAATTTTCTCAAATGATAAAAAACAGACTTTACTGTGGCCCTTATTTGACTATTGAGTTTAAAATCACTGTCTTTAGGTCACATTCATTCAGACTCACATCAGAGGAAACGAGAGGTTTATGCCCCTTTTCCACCGGTCGGCTCGGGTCGGATGTTACGTCATATGTGCGTCGCAGAGACCCCCTTTCATCCTTTCCCACCGGATATTCCGTGCTGCTCCGCGCCAGATTTCCTGAGATTTTTGGGCTGGTTTCAGAGGGGTGCCGAGGCGAGCTCACCCGCTCCGGAAGTAGGAAGGAGGAGACTCGAGCAGTTTTCACGGAAGCGAGGGAAGTGATCACGGCAGGACTTTACATGAATAACACGGTAAAAACAATTTAAAAAAAAAAAAATTATAGCAAAGATGGGTCTTCAGCTGAACGTGTCCTTAATAAAATCACGTATTGCTCAAAACTGCAGGATTTTAAAAAGTAGGTTCGCCACGAGCAACACGCGGCGCGCGGGCGGCTTTGTGTCTTTAAATGTAGCTCAATGAACAGATATAAAATATATTTCATAGCTGACTTTATAGTACGAGGGTTCCTGAGCTCAACCACGCTTTAATATTGTCACGTAGTGGTCAAATATGCTGCATTTAAAGTAGTTTCGCTTTGACTTCTTCCAAAACTGTGCTTGCACAACGAAAATAAATTATAAAAATTCGAATTTTATTTCAAATAACTCCAACAGGATACATTTAGTATATGAACATGTTGTGATCACACTATATTTTTTTGAAAAATATCAGCTATGTGGTTTTTGATAGAATTGATAATATGTGATACAAAGTACAAGGGAGAAAATTAATGGAGGTAGCTTGACACATTTATGTCTATAACACATTGAATTTTATTTCAAATAACTCCAACAGGATACATTTAGTATATGAACATGTTGTGATCACACTGTGTTGTTTAAAAAAAAAAACAGTTTCTGGACTAAATTAATCACATTTTTCTTTTACAGTCAACAGAAGAAAATCACCAGAATTCAACAACCTGTGTCATCTTCTGGAGGAAGACGTGAGACACCAGATGGAAATTTGTTACTTCTGTTTGTCACTTCAAACTTTTCCTATTAAACGTTATATTTTCTTAAGTGGTGTCCTCGAACATTCAATTTCCTAAACTTATTTTATAATGTGAAGTGTGTATTGTGTTTAAATCCATACTGGAAGTTAAGAGAACTTTCCATTTGCATTTGACCTTTAAAGAATCATAAGATAAAGATTATTAGAATCTGCTCAACTGTTATTACGTTATAAATTATTTGGTTCTAGGATGAAGTCATACAAAAAAAGTCAAAAATTAAAAGTGGCCAAAGTCCTTTGGACAGTTTAAAGTTAAAGAATTCACAGACCATCCATCTACCATCTACCCATCTACCACCCAGCAGCAACTTTACCAGGGAGACACTGGCAGTTTCAAAGATCACAGTGTGATGTTTTAAATCAACTTTATTTATAAAGCACATTTTAAAAACCACAGGGTCAACCAAAGTGCTGTACAATAACATAAAAGACAAGTTAATTAAAAACTATAAAAAGCATACAAAAATAAATACATATAGTGTACCAGTCTTACTGCAGGTGTGTTAACATGCCATAAAAGATAAGATCACGTGTTAAAAGCCAAGGAATAAATGTGTGTTTTTAAATAAGATTTAAAAAGTTTTGAGGACTGTCAGCAGCAACTGCTCAGCTGATCTGAGAACGGGGAGGGCAGGAAGGTTGAAGCAGCTCAGATAAATATGGTTTTGCAACTTTATCAAGCACCTTGTGCATAACTAAATAATAAAATATGCTTTAATACATCTTTATTGTAAAAATACTAAATTGGAAAATACATGGGTTTAAAGAAGGCAACAAGGTAGGATTATGAATTGGGTTTAAAGATTACAGCTCATGAGGTACTCATTATAGCATGACATCTCTTTCACAACATTCTGTCAAAGCCTTTATTGTGTTCTTCTTCTAGTGGTGGCTAGCAGTGGTGTAGTCTACATTTTTGTAGTGGGTATACTGTGCTTAGAGACAAAAACCTGTCCGGAGGACCTACCGGTACTTAATTTTTCCTTTTTCTACCTAGATTACTGAGATGAATCAGGACATTTAGAGACAAAAATGCAATGTAGTGCAATGTAATTGACAATTTATTTTGAATTTTAAGCATATTTAACATTGCAAAATGTCTGTGATGCTTACATTTTAATAAATGCACAACAAACCTGAGCCTGATGACTGGATCTTGAAGGAGGCCCACTCCTCCGATATGGAGACCCTCTTTTCAGTCAGGACACCAGTTGACGTTATGGTACTGCAAACAGCACATCCTGCAGGAAGTAAATAAAAATTGTCATATTTGTATATTTTTTAATGTTTCCTGATACCAGTAATAATACTAGAATCTACTGATTCACTAGACTGTAAGCATGTGTCGACAATTACATTCATTATTACCTTTCATTATTATTTGCATACACTTTTGCATTATGACCAACTAAAACGTGAAAATGAAATGATCACACACACACACACATATATATAATTTCTCATGTAATATACTGTACTAAACTTTTGAAAGATATGATTATCAGACTATTTTAAAATTATCAAGTCATAATATGTTAATGTTGGAAATATATCAATTAAACCTTATATACAAATTGGTTCCCATATTTTTTTATATTTACCTAATTTTTTGTTCCTCCATTCCAACCAGGGATGTCTGTTTTTAAATTCCCGAGCCTGACTTTCACTCCACAAGGCTGGCCAATTTGGATCTAAAAATGAAACAAGGAGTTTTAAAACAGAGTAAAAAGCATAGCATTTTGTTGATTATTGGAGTGACAGACTTTGTCACAAACAAATCATTTTTATATTCACATATTTATTTATATGAAATGTTACTGTAAAATTCTGGACAGTAACCGTGTTTCCATCAAGGTTTCTTGATGCGCATTTTGGAGTTTGGCATCAGAAAAGGTCGATAAAAACATGCAGTTACTTGCTGCTTGAGCTAGCTTCAGCTAACTTGTACTAGCCAACACTTACCTGGGGAAATGCAGATATCAACCTCATTATGGCTGGTTTCGGCCGTCGAACTGGTAGGTTCTTCTAATGTTGTCTCTGTAGCTTCGGGTTCAGCTGGTTTATAAAAACATTCAAAAAGTGTAGCTTGTTTCCTTTTCATTTTGAGTCTGTCGTCGTTAGCGAAAATGCTCTACCACACCGTCTGTCGCCCGCCTGCATCCCGAGCAGCCAATCATAAAGGAGCTTCTTAAGAAACCAATCACAGAGCAGAGAACTATGGTAGTGAGCTCAGCTCAGCCAATGGCTGTGAGCCTCACGTACAACAGAGGAACACGAAACCATGGCAACCGCGAGACGCGTGGCGCAGTGAAGTGTCCTGAATGCATTTCGCCGCACGGCACAGTGCACGCGCAGCGCGCGCGCTCCAGCCTGCGGACCAAAGCGCAGCCTTTATGAGCAGCGAACATAATCTATCTTTATGCAACGCGTGTTTGTTGTCACGTTACGTATCATTGGGCACATTTAAGTGGTTATACGGAAATCCCCAAGCTTTTCTAGTGGGTATACGGCGTATACCTGCGTATCACGTAGACTACACCACTGGTGGCTAGTACTGTAGTAAATAGCTTGAGGGAACATTACTGCCACCATGTGGTACGACGAGTAGGATTCTGGACCCCGCCCACAGAAGGGGTACAAAAAAGCTGTGGAAACAGAACATAGATGTGACCCGACCCGAACTGAGCCGAGCCGACCCGAGCCGAGCCGAGCCGAGCTGAGCGGTGGAAAAGAGGCATTAGTGTCTTGTCCAGGGAGACTTTGCCATGTGACTCCATATTGATGGAATCGTACCACCAACTTTTGCATTGGCCACAGCCACAAATCAATCCAAAGTTTATGAAATGTTTTGTGAATTGACAAAAAAACTAATACACAGACATGGCCAAAACTAGTTCAAATATCAATTAAAATAATAATAATAATGCAAAACCAAAGGTCAAGTTAAAGACTTAGATTGTAACATTTTGGTTGTACTGTAGTTTCTTTGCACAGAGCTTTATTGCTTTGCCTCCTTTGACTCATCTGTTCGCAACATTTGTTACTGAGATCTACAAATTTGAAATCACATATTTCTCTAACCACTACTGTACACTGATATAAAATCAGTTGAGTTTTATGTTTGTAAACAGGTTGAACCTTTTTCCTTGTACATCTCCATTAACATGGAGTTAAAAACACCCATTTTAAAACCCAACCAACCAACCAACCAACCACAACAAACAAACAAACAAACAAACAAACAAACAAACAAGCACACTTGTGTGTGTNGAGGGGGGTTGAGCACACATGCCCACAAACTTCTGGCATTGACACCTGGGATTAAAACCATCCAACCTACTTATGCAACACCTTGTAAAAACACTTGGGTGGGTCTCAGCCACATTCACTGTGGGTCTCAGTTATGCACATTCAGTCACTCACTTGAACTTCACAGACAGATTTTTGTTTTCCATACAGTTGATGAAATGCCACAAGCGTGGGTGTCTGGCCCACTGAGACACCCATTTTCAGCTTGTTGTGTGTAACAAAGAGGATGCTTAGTTTTATCTCAATTGCGTCATTTGAACAGAGCTTCTCTGAAGAGTAATTGGGCTGTTTGATAATAATTCAGCAGAGGCTGAGCTTCAAGGAGGGAGGATCTTCACAAAAGGAAAAAATGAACGTGCACAAAATGTAAACTGACAACAACAAATTGGGAAACAATGGAATAAAGCAAAGTAGAAACAGAGGAGACAAAAAGTGTTTGCATGTAAGGATATGATGGTAATGTTGGAGTGTGTGTGTGTGTGTGTGTGTGTGTGTGTGTGTGTGTGTGTGTGTGTGTGTGTGTGTGTGTGTAGTTTGGGGGGGGTCGCTGCAATGTGGGAACAAAAAAGCCTATGAGAGTGTCTATGTGTGTTTGCATACCTCTGGGGTGCTGCTGGTATTCTTTTGAAGTTTTCTCCCCTTCAGTATGAGTGGGCTGTGCACCATTAGACATGGCTGGTTATCCAGACTCTCAAACCTCAGGGCTCGTGGGCCACCAGAGAGATGGAGGAAAAGGAGGTGGGGGTTGTGTTGGGGGGAACACGGAGGAGAAAATGAAAGGAAATTAGGAGGAAATGTGAAAGGACACAAGGCTGCAAGGACAAGGAAGGAGAGATGGATGGCGCGTGTATGTATGTGTGTGTTCGTAAGGCCAGCTGTATTAGTATAAAATCATCAAGTTTAACACAGATACATGAAAATAAACACAAAGGATGATATGGAGCACTGCAGAATCATATAAAGGCCTTGAATTGCCTGAAGGAATGTATATCACCTGCTGCTTTTCATTGCAGAATTCTATCATCTTAAAGTCCATGACCCACCATGTTTTCAAATTGCATCGCCATTAATATTTATTAGTTTATTTAAAAATAATACAGGAGCGTTTATTTATATTGTAGAGAAATAATGCAAAATGTGTTATTTCATGATTTATAGCAGATTTTAGCAGAAGCTCCGGGAAGATCTGCCCCTCTCCAAATATGGGCATTCACATCACTAAAGATTCCGCCTTGGAGTTACAGGCGGAGTTTTAATAAGCCTTCATCAACTTCCATGACCGCTGCTCTAAGAGAGGAAAAAAAAAAGAGAAGCGGTCGCTCACTGATGTCTGTCATATTCTGAGCAGCATCCACGTAGACATACTAGTTTAATTCGCTTGATCGCGACAAATTCATTCATTTCCGCATCGCCTTTTTATTCTCTCCCCTGACCAGACAGGTCGGGAGTAGAAAGGCAGCCGCAGCGCGGAGCTCTGAGCGCGCGGGCTTCCCCGTGCTCTCCCGTGCTCTCCGTGCTTCCCCGTGCTCCAGCAACAAGGCTGGGACAGAACCGAGCCCCGGCACGAACTTCAAAGCTGACGCAGCGGAACGGGGAGCCAGGGAGAAGACGGGAGAAGCCGCGCGGCTCGCTCCTCTCTGGGCAGAGGAGAGGAGAGCAGCCAGCAACAGTCGCAGCGGTGTTATATCTTATTAAAAAGGTCTATAAAATAAATAAAAAATAAAAGCAGACCACTGGTCCAGTTGTACACAAAAATGCACCAGGAAATATGCAGTTTTACTCTCACTCTCATAAACCTCCATGGAAACTCACTCCTACCTTCTGCCTTGCTTTCTGGGTGGAGATCAATGTAACAAAAGGCATGACCCTTCGGGACTCTTCGGCCAGGTTTCCGGATTCATTCGGGAGTGGGTTTTTTTTTTTTTTTTTTTTTAACCCTCGCCTGGCCCAAATGCAAAAATGAAAATAAAATTCATAAAATACTACAGTAATTCTCCAATATGGTGAATTGTTACTGTCACGGTGGGTGTTGTCCTTTAAATTAAGAAATCAGAACCACAATAAGCTTTATTATCATTGTGCCGAGATACAGCCAGAGTATGTTCGTACAGTCGTTCAAAAGATGGGCGGAGTGCACGTAGCTGCTGCTGTGATAGCGCGGCCTCTTATCCTTTTCAGAATACTTTTTTGATGTACAAAATACTTTGCACTACAACTCTGTCATTTATTACAAATGACATAGTTGTAACTGATTTGAAAATGTAAAAATAATATGCGCAATCTCACACAAGCTGTCTTTCTGAGAGTGCTGTGAATGACTCTCAGCTGCCACAACACAAATTTTAGTTCAAAGTAAGTAAAACAGATAAAGTTGTAGCCATTTGTGTGTGTACTAAGATCAGTTAGTTGTGGTGGCCATGTTGAATTGGGTTGATTCTAAAAGTTATTCAGTTGTACTTCTAATTATTATTTTCTGAAAGCTTTATTGATGTAATGTAGGACATTTTAGTCTGTCTTGTGATACATAAGCTATTTTGCTAACAGCCACTTAGATTTGACCTTAACAGTTAATGCCAATTAGATGGGCACCCAATGATTTCTTTCTGTGAAGTTCATTAAAATCTGTTCAGTAGTACAAAGACATTTGCTAACAAACAGACTAAAACACACACAGACACACAGGTTTGTCTTGCTATCTGTACGTGGAATTTGCATTGATTTCCATTCATTTTTTATTCATTTCTATAGCCTAACCCTAAACCTTATCCTAAACCTAACCATTACCAGTACATACCAGTGCCTAACCTTGAACCTAACCACTAACCCCACCCCATAAGGAGTACTGACAATGTACAGTATGTGTGGGAAAAATGAGCCTTACAAGGTAAATACAAAGACATCTCCCCCCTCCCCCTTTCCAACACACACACATACAATCTGTCCTGCTTCCATTTCAACTTTAAACTCGGCTCTAAAAGTGTGAGATGAGCTACAACAGCAGCTGAAGGCAGATGTTTACGTCTGTATTACAGTCTGATTTATGTGTGTTGGTGAAGAACAGATCACTGACTCCGTTTCACTGATTGCCTGATTTATAGAGAGGGGAAAAAAGTCATGATGCACGAAGTGCAATCAGACATTATTATTTGCCCTGGCTCACAGACCGACCTTTGACCTCAAACTGTCTCACACTCAGCACGTCTTTGAGCACCAAGCAGCTTCGAACAGAAACACGTGGCATCCATTTGAACTTATCTAAGTCAATGTGTTAATTGAGATAGATGGGAATGTGAGAGCTATTAGTTTTTTTTATGTGATAGCACTGAGCAAATGAAATGGATTCCATGCTGCGCTGAACGCCTGTGGGTTGGTTGGTTTACCCTACAGCAGCTTTGCGGTCATCGCACATTCAGCACAGCCATTTCAGAAAATGGCAAGTCCTTCTTCTGTTGTTTGTGAATTAGAAGAGAGGCACGTTGAATTAAAAAAAATGAACTAAAGAGCAACATGAACACACTGCAATGTTGGGTTATATTCAACTTGTTGTGCTTGAAATTTATTTTGTCCATCTGCCAGTAATTTTTGTTATTTTTCTGTCTGTCTGTTAAACAAAAATGATCAAGAACCAGAAGGTGAATTTTAATTAAACTTTCTGAAAACATTCATATAATGTACCTCAACTGATTAAGGTTTGCAGTCAGCCTGATTCCAGATGGCCACCAGAACTAATCAAACTAAGCAAAAAATAAAAATGACTAAAATTCAACTATTTTAACAGATAAGATGAGCTTAAATTTGGTGTGGTAGTAGTTGAGAGTCATTCACAACACATACTAAAAGTGCTACTTTTTGAGCCAGATCTTTGCATAAAACATTAACATTAACTGCTTGAGTCAACCAAGTTTGAGTTTTAGCAAACAATTTCATGAACTAATGGAAGATCTTTAATGAAACATCAGGGAATTATAATCATTACATGCACATTTATAACTGATTAACTTTTAGAACAAATCAACATCAAGATGGCTGCCAGAGCTAAGCAACTTTAGCAAACACAAAATAGTTAAAACACAGTTAGTTCTAGGGCTATTAGCTTAAAATTTGATGTGGTTGTATTTGTGAGTCATTCTTAATGCTTTGATGATATTTTGCAATGTTGTATACAATTACACATTCCGTCCATCCATCCATCCATCCATCCATCCATCCATCCATCCATCCATCCATCCATCCATCCATCCATCCATCCATTATCTTCCACTTGTTCTGATGTTGGGTCGCAGGGACAGCAGCTTGAGCAGGGAGGTCCAGACAGCTCGTTCCACATCCACCTCTTCCAGCTGTTCTGGGGGAACTCCAAAACGTTCCCAGATGAAGCGGGAGACATAGTCTTTCCAGCGTGCCCTGGGTCTTCCCTGGGGTCTCCTTCCAGTTGGACATTCCTGAAGCACCTTGCTAGGGAGGCACCCAGGGAGCATCCTTACCAGATGCCCGAAACACCTCAATTGATGCCTCTCTATGTGGAGAAGCAGTGGTTATACTCCGAGTTTCTCCCAAATGACTGAACTTCTCACCCTATCTCTAAGGGAGAGTCCAGCTACCCTGAAGAGGAAACTCATTTCAACCGCAGTCTGTGATCTCATTCTTTCGGTCACTACCCAACGTTTCTGACCATAGATGGGGGTAGAAATGTTGGCCGACTG